>JARFJB010000285.1:2355000-2435000 GCA_036346205.1 Vesta saturnalis | reverse complement strand
CGTAATCTTTAAAAGTGCGTATGTATGTGTAAATAATACAATTTAGTTAGATAATTTTGCAATTGGCATACAGGATCCAAAACAATTTTATATGGAATGACTGAAAGTTTGGAAAACACTTACCATTTAAGTTTATTTATAATTTCACTCCAAGTTCGAATACATGCATATATTTTTGCTAATTCAACAGACAGCACATCTAAACGCGCGAGTGTAGGATCGGCCATGTTTGTTACGTGAATACGCATGTCTTCTCTCCTTGCAGCTGCAAAACTGTAATTTTTAACTTTCTAAAATTAGGGGTTGGCATTTCTATGTAACGCACATTAAGAATCTGTTCCTTGAAAAAATTCTTTAGAGACAGATGACCTACTTTCTCATGTAATCAAATTATACTTAGCGCTTTACGACACTAAAACTTGAACCGGTTAACTAGTTTAGAAACTTATGATGTTTGCAAAAATATTAGTAATATTAATTATTCATATTTGACAGTTTTTTTTAAATATTCATGTATTTGTCATTTTTCGAAATTTTCTTGTCATAATATTATGTTAATTTTTATTCTTTAAAGGTTAAGGTTGTCAATGCAAATAGTTCCGTGTAACTGATACAGACAGATTATCCTTTTAGTACAGCATGTAACACTTTGTCGAATCTTCCCATCGGAGCCTACAAAGTGCTTTATAACATCCATAAATCAACAGGGTGCAGGTTTACAACCACCTTAAGAGCACTTGTTTGGTCATAATTTATTTTAACTTGGCATACAAGAAGCTTTTATGAAACGCATTGTTATTATTTACAAGTTACACAAATACAGACTGCTATATACACCACATTCATTTTAATTCATTTTAAACACTCATTACACATACTAATTACAAAAATTTCTATTTACATTTTGATATATGCTCTTTAGCAAACAATTTATAAATTTAAGATAAGCAAGGCGGTCCAGGAAGATTACGTAGTTGGGTCATAGGTATCGCAACTGATTCATCAAACAGGTTTCGTTCTTGACGTACCGGGCAAAGTTCTGGTGAATTTATACTCGTATATGGTGAACTGCCGCTGTTTGTGCTACTTATCGTATTATTCATGTTAATATCGTCTTGCTCTATGCACTCTTCAGATGTAGAAAATTTATTATCCTTTTTAGCTTTCATTCTTCGATTTTGAAACCAAATTTTTATTTGTCGTTCCGTAAGACAGAGAGCATGGGAAATTTCTATTCGACGCCTTCGTGTAAGATATCGGTTAAAATGGAATTCTTTTTCAAGTTCAAGAGTTTGATATCTGGTATATGTCTGACGTGTCCGCTTTCCCCCTTGACTAGCATCAGCTGGAACAAAAAAAATGGTGTAAAATAAACGCAGGTATACTAAATTCTTACTTACTATTTTTCATCCAAGGATAAAAGTTGTGTAACTGTGCAAAATTATTTCCTTTATTCATTTCTTCGGTTGCAGACTTTGATTCATTAATCACTTCATTTTTAGGTTTATAATTTAACTTACTGCACGACTTTACTTGAACTTCTTCTGAAAATGCTTCCGATGACCTAGAAGGCGTATTATATTGATCATCTTTTTTATTACGCGGTTTTGTTAATAGTGCTCTGAGAGCAGGCGAATCGTCTTTTACTTCTTTCGGTGAATTACTGGCATCCTTTAATTCATTCGGATTTGTAGACCAACGTGAAAGATAATTACGGATATCCACTAATTCACTGCAATACTCCTCGTCACCTGACGAATTTGGTAAATTCGCTGGGGAAGATAAAGGTATGTTTGACACATGTTCATAGGATTGCCTGGATTCAAAATGTGGCGTAGAATACTTCTCATAATTAACAGGAAATTCGTTTTTAACGAATGTTTTGTAGTTACCGCTCTCATTTAACGCACACGCACTGTTGTCACTGTAGTTATTCGCATTATACGGAGAATACACATTAGAATTGTTTGCGTCAAAAGGTAACGAATTAGTGCGAAAATGATCGAAGAATTGTTGATTTTGGTGATTCCAGTAGTCACTAACACCGTGTGTATGAGCACTCATTTTAGTATGATTTTTAAAGAACTAAAACGTTTTCTTTCATAGCTATAACGAAACGGTGTAGTTATAGTTGTAACTTAGTACATAGTAAAAGTGCAACTGCAATTCCTGTCCGGTATAGCACGATTCTGGCACGTTCAGATAAATGTCGAACATTGTCAACTATTCCATAAAAGCTGGGTAGCAGCAGGAGGGGTTGCGACCCCCTAAGGTTTGTCGCTAGTTCTTTTATTTCGCCAGCTGCCCTGTAAAACTCACCCACCCCCACCCATTGATGTCTTTTTCAGCTTATTTTCATCTAGATTTTGTAGAATGTGACAATAGAATAAAGAAAGATACCGACCAATGCTATATGTTTGTCGTCGTAGTTTTATTTTTATGAATTACGGACTAAGTAGGATATGTAATTAAAAGATTGGTTTCTGTGCTGATTGATTTTGCGAATCAGCAGTTACATGCAAGTATATACATCAAGCTGATGTTTTAAGTGGTGTACTGTATAATGTCACCGTCTGAGTAAGGGTCCATTGTAGTTCATGCACATATTCCCCTTGCAAAAGTTAGTACAATAGAGATGCGTGTATTGTATATAATGAGATTCAGTAGCCGATATTGAAGCGAGAACCAATCAGTATTGCAGTCCAATCGTCTATTGTTGATGCTCACGTCTACCAAGGGTGGCTTACCAAATACTTTTATTACCCCAATGTTATTCACTAAATTCAATATTAAAATCCAAATTAAAATTACTTATTAAGAGTAATCACAAACTCTATGACGTGAACATTTTGAGAAAGAGTTTGAGAACAAGTTTTAAAATTAATTCATACGGATGTGCCAGTATGACTGTAAATACGATAAGCTTAGGGTTGCATTATAAATTATGATGTAAATGATTGAATACACTTTTCGTATTATAAAGATAAAATGATTGATAATATTTTGCTCTTATTGTTGAGGTCATATAATGTCATTAGTCTAGAATTAATAAATTTCGATTCCAAATGAAATAATTTATTGGTATTCATTGTGTATAGGTAATAACAAGTCAATGGTATGGAAAATTTAATTCAATTTTGGTATTCCTTTATTAAATTGTATTTATCTATTTACAACGTAATTGTGTGGGTTCCTTTAATTTATTTAGATTGTGATTTTGAGTGGACAGTAAACAAATAGTTTTATCACTTCATTTACAATTACTTGGACATTTTATTTTTTGCACCTTTGCCATACAAAGGCAATCAACTTAAAATGTATATGTATAATAAATATAGCGATAGACCTATTTGAGTATTAAAACAATTTGATTTAGTTAAATTCAAAACAAACAGAACAGTATAATGCATTTTTATTTTTCAATTGGCTTAGCTTACGTATTCAATATTATTTTATTTGTTACTGACAGTGTTAGAATCAGCGATTCCTAAGATACTTAGCAAAAAAAAATGCAAACACCTTAATGAACTTTCAGTTTTATAATAAGTACACCAAGTTCGAAATTCGCTGTGATTTCTTATTTTTTATTCGATAGCTTAGTTACATGTTGATTAATACTACTCTGATTTATTTTTATTGTAATTTTACATTAATTAATTGCGAACATTGTATTTAACAAAAGAATGAATCAAAGTAATACCAGTCACTTGGGGGTCGAACACGAAGCTGTGGGAAGATGTCCTGTCCCGCAATAACAATATGACAGCGCCCTGGTGGGTCTGTTGTGTGATTACTGATTTAAGAACTGCGATCTAATTCTAAACATTCCTTTCATTCATGTTTGACCTGCATTGTAAACATATGCATAGCTGTAGATGTACAATAAGATAGGAAACAATTAGCATTGATTTACCTTCCTCATCATAAAAATACACATACACATCAATATTGTAAAGTTACCCAAGTTCTACAGTTTTCTAGAGCAACGGTACAAATTCAAGGTAACCTAGTGGTAGTTACGTGCCCCTAACTGTAAAACTGGAAAACTTGCTTGTTGTAAAATTTACAGCTCCATAAAATGTAAACATGTGAATTAGTTACCCTCTTAACAATGAAAAGGAAAGTTGTATAAAATCAGATTCACTTTAGAAAGGGAAGAAAAAAGGCAGAGTTCCCGAAAATACCTCACGACCTAAATTCGATTTGACATGTCAAAATATCTTTAACAGATCTATAATGTTATAAATTTATCTTACGAATATTAATCATATAGTTCATAAACCGCACACGTGTTCTTATGTTAAACATCACTGTATGTTATTAACGGGCATAAAACATCAAGATTACAGTTAACATACTTACAATATCTTTAGTCATAGTAACATTGAAGACCACACAAACAATCAGAAGCACAAATCTTGATATAGAAATTCTCTTCATTATAGACTTAATAATGTGTGAGTACTGGTATTGACATTTGATAGTATCTTTTGAAAGGTTATAACGAATATAACAAAATCTATTGATATTTACCAGATGTGTTATAAATAAGAGATGTGGTGGCAGATATCACTTTGGTCTTCAAAAATGAGAAGCTAAAAATGCAAATCATTGCCACTGTCAGGGTAGAATCCAACACTAGCGGCCATACCTACTGTCATTCACGCCACTTGTTAAACTATGCTTGTCATTGATGTTATACCAAATTTTATAATGGCGCTTTATAATGATGAGTTTGCAAAAATAAATAATGGTGCAGAGCAATAACCGATACTAGCACTGTTTCCACCCGACACAGTGTCGATTTCTGGATTCATTCCATCATGTGGTATGTATAATAGCAGCAAGGACTTTACAACTTTATTGCTTAATCAATAGGTACTGTAAAAGAAATTAATGCGCTAAAGAAATGTTTGATATACTTCATGTTTTACATTTCATTATAACCGGTGGAATTCGGTGAAAATATATACTGCTCTAACAATATTCAGCATGATCAATTTTTTTACACATAACGTTGAAAGTACGCATTGTAGCTATTTCAAGAGTAAATAGATAAACTGATTTTTTTTTCAAACTTCATAAAAATTGTATTTTATTGCCAGTGGCAGCAAACATTTTTCATTGTCGTGTATTTAATATTCCAGTTATAACTATGGTAACGAACTACCATGCAAATACAAAATTAGAAAAAAAACTGAACTATTAGATAATACATCTTAGAAGTTAAAAGTACCAGTATGATATACGATACAAAAGTGTGTTTACGTGGCACGCACAACTGTCTGAGCTTATCTTTCGCTGATCTGTTAAATGCCCGTCCTGGCTACAAAAAAATTATTTGTTTCGTGTACCATAATATATTTAGTAATAGTTGCTTTGCTTAGCCAGCTTGCGTGCGCTGTTAAAATGAGAAGCGCGAATTTACAAACCTGTATATGTATTGGGAGCAAACCTCAAGGACGATCATTAGCCGAAAAAAATGCGCAATCTTAGGATTGTGCATTACAAAACGTTTAAAGTACGAAATGGAAGTGATTTTAGGACTTTCGCCATTTAGAAACAATCAAACCTAGGTTGGCGCAAATGACGAATGTACAAACTCAGAAATATTTCGAAATTTATTTAATGATCTAACTCCTAAATTATCACAATACATGGTTACTTATAACAAAATATTTCATTTAGTGTTAATGCGTAATAGTATCATTGGTTTCATGTTGACGAAGAATGACATTTCGAATTGCATTTCACGTTAATCTTTAAACAAACTTTTTTTTTATTTACACAATGGTTTCTGCAATTATATTTAACTAAGCCTTTATGGCATTCGGGACATCGCTAATTTGTAAAAAATGTTCATCGGCAATTTGAAATTCATTCCGAGCATAAAGTTTTTCAATGATGCCTGATTTTGTACCTAACTGATACAATTAGTCTTGCTTCTTCATTATAATAATCATTACGTTTCTTAAAGCAATACGTCCTCAATCTACCTCTGGGATTCTAATCAAAACGGTTTGTCCGATATTAACAGGTGGAAAGATGTTATTAGAACTGTGAATCATTTCTGCAGCCTGCCTTTTCAACGAGTTTTTCGATTACTGATGAGTTACAAAGGATCCCTTCATTCTTACAAGTAAAAGGTAAGTTTTCAACATCTGTCTCTTCTGCGGAAGAAACGGCATCTTCATCCGAACGATTAAGTGTAATTTTGTCATTTACGAGTTTTTCGAGTCTTTCTACGTTGTTTATTTTTTAGTAATGTCCAGTAAAGAGAAGAATCAGCCAAACCGTTTCGTAACGGGCTACCAAACATAGCTTCATACGTGCTTCTACCGATACCACGATGAAAAGACCTATTTTCTTCAGCTGAATAAAACGCAGCCCCTCGGACCAAGATGTAGTGTTGTTGTCAGCCAGCCTTAAAACAAGGATATCCCTAACATCCTGGTAAACTCTCTCTACGCTACCTTGGGACTGAGAATGTCTAGGTTTCCCGTGAACTATCTTCGCGTCAAATACGTTTTCCAGTTCCTTAACAACTGAGACCGTACATTCTCGGTCATTATCACTCTGCAGAATCAGAGGAGCCCCGACAATACCGGAAATATCTAGAAGATTAAACCTACCTGTTCCGCTCGCTTACTTTTAAGGGGTCTTCGAAAGACAAATTTTGTCAAGTGATCTTGATAGTTAAGAATAAATTTGAAGCCTTTGTTTGGTTCAGTCTGCATGTTAATTAAATCGACCTGAGCTCTACTATTCATCATTCTGCCTAATATTGGTTTAAGAATTAATCCTTTTTTCTTCTATTTCTTTTTCAGCTGACACTGAGTACATAAATTTAAATAAATATTTATGACTTCCCTAGTTATATTGCAATATTTTAATTTTAGTTGATTGTCCATGCATCTATCTGGTCCTTTTACGGCCAGTATCAATGTGTGCTTTGTGAATAATACTATGTATATAACTCATCAAAATACCTAATGGGATCATTAACAGTTAATCGTTTTTCTATTAACTATAACTGTTAGTACATCGTGCCTTTTTATTCCGCGATAATCAATTGATGCTGAAGGTTGCCCTTGCTTCTTCTTTTCTTGAGATAACTATACTTCATGCAATATTTCATCATACTTTAATGGTGACAGTATAAACTTATTATCACAATTACTAGACTTCATGTAACTATCTAATTTTTCCCGAAATTCTTGTTCCCAAACAATAGACATGTTAAAATTAAGAGCACTTTCTAACCTCAAAATCAAACCACAACAAAGTAACACCACTGATATGTGAACAGAAGCGCGGGAGAAATGGTAATGGCGCAGGCTTACCAACATTGAGAGAAGTTCATGCCTTCCATTTCGGAGTTTGGTTATTTGCCATTTATACCGTCCTAACTTTGGTTGTTTCTAAATCGCCAAAGTCCGAAAACCATTTCCATTTCGTACTTTGGACGTGTTGTTATCCACAAACCTAAGATTGCACATTTTTTTCGGTCTATTGCCATTTTCGGACTTTGCTCCCAACATATACAAAGCTTCTATATTCAACTATTAGATGGTACATTTAGGGCCAATATTATAAAGACCACTTAATTGTACACTTACGTAAGGGTATCTTGCATTTAAGCTCAGCTAAAACAGAAACGGTTATTATAAAGGCGGTGTTTGCCTACTTACAAAAGCCGCGACTAAACTACGGTAGTAGTGTTATATGCATTAAGCCGAGGGCGCAAATAGTCTACTTGGCCATATTTTACATTTGACACTCCGATTTTGTTTTGTGTCGGGCACATACATAACTTAGTTCACTTGTGGTTCGCATAGTGGACGTGGACTTCTGCACTTTTAATATATGGGCTTATAAAAGTTAAAATGGGTAAAGATAAAGGTAAAAAGGGAAAAATTTCAACTTCTCAATATATAAACATAATTGAAAGCAAGAAGAGTGATACTGTTGGCTTTATAAATAAGCAGGAAACCTGGGAAGAAATCACCAATCAATTTAACTGTAATCAACAAATAGGAATTAGAAATGCGATTCAATTATAACATTTGTTGGAAAACATTCGACATAAAGCTATGAAAAATAAGAGAAAACGATAGTTACTAAAAAGTATTTTTAAATTGTTTTTAATATAATTGTATTGTTTAATGTCGAAATTTATGAAACAAGGGGAGGGAAAATAGAAATTAAATTGGATGCCACAAGTGAGAAATACCTAAAACCTCTTCAACAGCTGATTGTGAATTAAACAATATTTATGGTAGCAGTCAAGCTGTTGCAGGTAATTATGATCACATTAATTTCAAACAATTTTATTTAATATTTATGCTTTGTACAGAATAGGTCAATTTGAGGATTACTTACAAGAAGTAACGTATATAATAGAAAACTCAGATGATCAAGTACTTCCAAATGTTGAGATGTATTTGGTTTCTTAATTTACTAAATAACACATTATTTCACAATTGCTTACAATAATTGAATACATATTTTTTGTAGATCACCAACACCAGCACGTTTCTGGAGACAGAAACACATACTATCCATTCAGGAGAGCCCCCACTACAAAGAAGATGGTGTCATCTGTAAGGAAAAAAACTTAGATTGAACACAAAAAGAAGAGGAACAACTTAAGGTATTTGAAAGGAAAATTATCAGAATAATTATGGGACAAGAAAATATTAAAGATGATAAAAGCAGACAGCTGCTGAACAGTGAAATAGATACACTGCTAAATGAAGAAAATATAGAGAGGTGTATAAAATCCCAAAGAATAAATGGTATGTCATATACATAGGATGGATAGTAATTATCCGGTAAGGTTAATAACGGAGTGGAGCCCAGTAGAAGGTAGACCGAGAGGTGGACCTAAAACACGATGTAAAGAACAAACTGAAAGTGGTATAAGTTTGATGAACTGGAAAAGCCTGATGAAGGGCAAGGAAGTATGGAAAAAATTAGTTAACATGGCAAAAATATACCTGTGAGTAAGAGTTAAATATTAAGCATAGATGTGGTCTTATCCATCACGAAAAATGGATTAGAAAAGCGAAAATGCAGCCACAGTTTCTTCGGAAATGTATAGCTTAACTAACTAATTTAATATGAGAAGGTAGTGATAGTAGTAATTATTTAAAATAACATTTATAAACGTCCTTACCTTGTAAATATTTCATTTATAATAGTATTTCTATTAGCATAATTTTCATTATTTCACTGGACTAAATTTAATTTCAATGTCACTCTTTGTTTATATTGTCCAGATTAACATTGGTATTAATGCAAATATTATGAAGCACTGTAGTGGTTACAATTACTGCTAATGGGTTGTTAGTGCTAAATTTAGACCTTTCGATAAACATGCAAATTTTATTTTTAAAACACCAAACGTCTTTTCAATTAGATTCCTCGTTCTAATATATGTATTAATGTATCTGGTTTCTGTTGCAGTATTTGGATGAAACAGAAGAGTGAAAATATAGTTCCTACAAGGATAATCACTATCTCCAAGGAGATAGCAGTTTTGAAACTCTCTATTTTCAAACCTTGCTCGAAGGATAAAATTGTCGAATATCCTAGAATCGTGCGTACTACCGAGCCATCGAACTACTATGTACCGGGTGGCCAACTAAGAACGGCCATCGACCATATCTGAGGAATGGATTATAGCACAGGTTCGGGAAAAATTTTTTTATAACAAAAGTGGCCTCGAGCAACGCCTGGAAATTATTTTCAGAATTGTAGGTCCACCGCTACAGGGCGTATTTGATAGTTAAAATTTTAAAAAGCAAAATTTTTCAAATTTTACTCAATTAAGGGGCATATTAAATATTATAATCAGATTCTTAGACAAATTCTGCCTATTTTTTATTTGACAAGTTTTACTCTTCAAATAAGGGGGGGAGGGAGAGTGGGAACCTTGCTACAAAAAACGCCTTTAATTCAGATTCTGCTTGACCGATGTTAATAAACTTGATGTTGTTTGAAAGAGCTTTTGTTAAACAATAGAAAATTTGTAAATTTGAAGCAATCTGATTACTAACATAAATGCTAGAGGGCGCTGTTCAATATTTCTTTAATATTGTGTTTTCTCTTTAAATGGAAGCATAAAAATTTAAGTAGGTCTTTAAAAAGTAGACTAAATTAGTAATAAAACAGTGAAAATTGCAAGTCGATATCTTTTTCCTATCCTGAGATATCGTTAGAAACAGGTAAATTGCGGGAATTGTTCTTCTAACGTCTAGTAGGCTAGTTCGCATTAACGGAAATTATTAATTTTAGCCTGGATGAAAAGATCATACATTGGTCTGCAGTAATTTAAACTGTTATCATACTAATGTGATGGACGCTAGATTAACTAAATGTAATGCTGTCATTTTCCTCTGTTCCACCTCTGCGTTGTCTTCGGTACACAGGAAGATTCACATTTTCAGTAGTACGCACACGGTGTGCGAGTCGGAGAAAAACTCTTCTGCTGTGATGCCGTCTGTTTGGGTACTACAGTGCATACACTCTAGCAGCAACGGTTGCATTTCTCATACATTCAAAATAAACTGCCAACATATCAAATGCTTCTTCATTTGTAAGAATCATTTTGGTGCGAAAAGGTAAAGAAAGTCTATTAAATGCAACATGATGAACAATTTTTGACATATGCCTGAAAATAATAGCTTGCTTGTTTTCAACAGGGTATTTATTTTATACCTTACATGGCCCTCTTTACTAATTTTGTCATCAGTACATCGTAATTCATATTTTAAACTGTATTTGTTGCTGGTCAAATATCGGTTTTTATTGATATTTTATGCTTTTGATTTACTAACACATCGCTTGAAAACAAATATAATATTCTTATATAATTAAAAAAAGGTTAGACTTATCACATTATTATTTTATAATTTATTCTCATTGTTAGTAGCGACAGCATTACATTTAGGTAATCTAACGGCAACCATAACATTAGTATGATAACAGTTTAAATTACTGCAGACCAATGTAAGATCTTTTCATCAGGCTAAATTTAATAATTTCCGTTAACGCGAACTAGCCTACTAGGCGTTGGAAGAACAATTCCCGCCATTTACCTGTTTCTTACGATATCTCAGGATAGGAAAAAGATATCGACTTGCAGTTTTCACTGTTTTACTAATTTAGTCTATTTTTTAAAGACCTACTTAAAATTTTATGCTTCCATTTAAAATTGTAAAGAGAAAACACAATATTAAGAAAATATTAAACAGCGCCCTCTAGCATTTATGTTATTAATCAGATTGCTTCAAATTTACAAATTTTCTATTGTTTAACAAAAGCTCTTTCAAACAACGTCAAGTTTATTAAAATCGGTCAAGCAGAACCTGAATTAAAGGCGTTTTTTCGTAACAAGGTTCCAACTCTCCCCCACCCCTTATTTGAAGAGATAGACTACAACTTGTCAAATAAAAAATATGCAGAATTTGTCCAGGAATCTGATTATAATATTTAAAATACCCCTTAATTGAGTAAATTTTGAAAAATTTTGCTTTTTAAGATTTTAACTGTCAAATACGCCCTCTAGGGGTGGACCTACAATTCTGAAAATAATTTCCAGGCGTTTCTCGAGGCCACTTTTGTTATAAAAATTTTTTTTCCGAACCTGTGCTATAATCCATTCCTGAGATATGGCCGACGGCCGTTCTTAGTTGGCCACCCGGTACATAATAATTAATTTCGCGTCACACACAACCTGAACATTTACTGAGAAAAACACTTCGCGGCTTGCTACCTACCAGGTGACGAAATTTTTATATGTGTACAATTTATTGCACCACACAAATTTGGAAAATCAAAACTATCGTAGAAATTGAGGCAAACCGTTTGTCTTTCTTCTGCAGTACTTGACATTTTCACAAGACGGTCTCTCAATCATGCAAGGCAGTGCGCAACGCTATGAGAGATTCTTCCTATGGTAGCAGTAGTGATGTGGAAATGGTCTCCAATTACTCGTTGAAAAGCGCCAGTTGCTTAAAATCGTAATGCGATTAGCACTTGATTCATTGGAGTAATCGGTTCGTCTGAGGTGCTATTTGTTCTTCGATTTGTTCTAACACCGTCATTGTACATTTATTACTCATTAGAAAACGCTCCCTAAATTCATCATCTGATAAATTTTCAAATAGGTCAGATCGGTTTCGGATCATCCGTGGTAGCCGTCGAACCGAAACTACTAAATTGTCATCTGAATGTTCAGTGTCCGAAATATAGAAAACTGAACTTATTGATAACATTTTCTGACAAATAATTCACGAATTCTGTGTACAAGAATTGACAGGATTAATAGGACAGAACCCCACTTAAATTTTAAGTGGAAATCGACCAGTCGCTTTAAATCGACATTTAATGGACACTTAAATTTAAGGGTGCTTTATAATATCCAAACCGTTACTTATATCAGTTTAAGTGGAAATTCAATTTAAGCTCAGCTTAAAGAGGTTTATAATATCGACCCTTAGAATTTAAAGAAGAACATATATCAGAATTCTAAATCGATGTAAAACACGTATACTACTAAAAACGACTGATCTCAATTATTGGAAATTTGTAGTATTTTGCGACTGAAAAAGCAATACGATTTTCTTCGCTTAGTTATTGATAGATTAGAATTTATCAGGTAAGTATTCAGAACAATACGGCTTGTCTAGTGGTCGAAGACTGAGCTATGCGAAGCCTCCCATATTGTCTGAGATCAATTAAAACCTTAACTTTCGCGATACTTATATTATTTTTCGTCCGATGTCTTCTTTAATCCTTTTGTTGTGTTAAAAAACGAAATTATAGAGTAGTGGTAATTTTCACAGATTCAAATGCATAGACGAAGCATGCTTATCTTTACTTACGGTAAGTAATTAACGGAAAGTAATTATTTCCCAGCCATGTTTGATTTTAAGAACCACAGTAAACAATTATAAACGGTAAATTCAACCTACCGATCTAAACGTAGGCATGGTAAATTGATAAATACGGAAGATAGATTTTCGATTATTTAGAATATACTTTTGTACTGGTCTATCTTATTTTTGACAATGACTATATAAGTCATAACTGCAATTGCACCAAAGGTCGCATAATCACTAGTCCAGATTAAGTCGAATACCTCTAATGTAACCCGTACAAATAATAGTGCGTTTAGTACAAGGTAACGAAAACTACAGAAGATAACAAATAAAGAAAAACGGTGTCTTATCATTTTTGTTTAAAAGTTATAAATGTGAATACTAAGTATTACCTATATTGATTATTGAATTAATTTTTGGAAATTACATAAAAAAACGCGTAGTTATACGGTAAGTGACCCAATGGGTTGATATACTTTCTGATAAGAGATAATCTCTCATATTTGTTACATAATAAAGAAGGGTTTCATTATTATATGATAGTTTAATTAAGGTTCTAATTACAAGTTCTTATTAACAACCAGTTTTCTGAAAATGAATGATCCAATAGGTCTTTCTACTTTATCATTATGTTACAATTTCATAAAGAAGCTAATTATGGTGGCTAATGGATAGCATTAAGCAACCGGATATACAGTCTAAGAACTGCTCTTATCGTCCTGCCAGTAATATAATAAACTGCGAGTTTATATGAGATAGTATTCTATTTGAGTAGGATTTCCTACAAGCACATGCCTGGTGGGTGGTATTATGCATCTTTAATAAATTTCGAAGACGATAACCAATGTAACCTCCTGCTAACGCAGTACTTTTCTAGCCGTTCCAGGCTTGCTCTAGAATAGAAGTACAGTAAGGGTAATTATCAGTAAATGAGAAGAATCAGGATTTAAAAATGCCAAATAGAACAGTACAATAAATATTTACCTGCATAAACGATATGTTTCGTCAGGAAAATCCTTCCAAAAAACTTGATCTCTTCTAAAAATTCTGAACTTTTTCAGTTGTATACCACGTACTTCCATTTTGAAGAGAACATGTGACAATCATACAAAAAATACTGTGAATTCAAGCGCGCTGTAATACCAATAACGATAAAAGTATGGTGCCGAAATGAATGTATGGAAATTGAAAGGTGACAAATTTGAAGTAGGGCCGAAATTCAAATTGTATATTTCACATTTATTAATCATGCCAAAATCGTACATTTCTCAGTAGGTAAGGTAACTAGTACATAAAAAGTCCCGAATAAATGTATATTATAAAAAAAACATTCTACAAATGTAGACAAAAACATTAACAACACAAAATTGGTTATTTATAACAAATTTTATAAATCATACTTTAACTGCACCCTCACACAAAACTATGCCTTTCCAAAGATTTTTGAGTTTAATTAGTTAAACCCCCTGGTAACTTGGTTTGGGAGACCGGTTTTAGTTTATTGTTTGTGTTATTTGTTTTGTATTACATTATTAGAGTAAGTGGAATATTTTTTAGATTTAGTGAAATACTTAGAATTATATTAATAGGGAACAAAATAGTTTGTTTGTTACGTTGTCAATGATTTTGCGAATTCATCCCGTCATCGACCAAACTATGCCGGACACAGCAACAGCTTTTATTAAACAATAGACACGTTTCTTTTTTATAGAAAGGGGCTTACAATACATTCAAATACCCAAACACACACACGTACACACACACACACACACACGCGCGCGCGCACACACACACACACACACACACACACACACACACACACACACACACACACACACACACACACACGCACGCACGCACGCACCCACCCAAACACACCCACCCTCCCGCAATCATGTTTTAAAAGAACGATGATATTTTTTTACGATTAATAATTGTTTTATGTACGACAGTAGCCTTGATATAACTCCCCACTACCGAAGTAGTCATGCATAATCCATTTTATTTAACGCAACTAGCATTGAACTTTTAAAACGCAATAACAACCACAAAATGGCATAGGGGACACGCAAACGCAGTGTTCTCATGAAATGCTAATGACAACAGCGATCTGGTAGTGCTAGAGAATACTGTAAAATGAATACATGAAGAATAGCACTATAATTACAGGTGATGTTTATAAACAAACCATTAAAAGTAAATATTTTACAGAAACAACCATATCGTTGCATGATAATTACAGGGTGCAAAAGGTTCCAACAGTTACGTAAGCTATCAAAGATTGGAACTTCTAAAAAGTTGAGACATCCACCTAATAATCTGGTTCTAGCACACAGGATTATTGCCTTTTCATTAAGTTGAAAAAAAAATTTGAAGGTAAATTTTTTTCTGGCATGATTTAAAAACTGTTATTAATGATTGTTTTGAGAGGGTATCAAAATGCTATATCGTTGGCAAAATAAGTGTGAAGATTAACTTCACATCACCGTAATCGTATGCAGAAATATAAACTTTTGCATTTCTCTTCTTTCACGGTTAAGTAACGATTTCCCCTTCCCAATAAAATCGGAAAAAAAGTGAACATTATTTCCATATCCGGGATATTTTCTAAAATATAATGAGTGTCTAAATAGTTTTTTGGGTAAAATATGCCTTCCAAGATATGGCTCAAATAATGTGGAATTTTTAAAATACTTTATAACGGGACTTTTTCAAATTCTAAACGGAATCTTTAACCCAGCCCAATGTAGAAAGTATGATACACCTGCTAACGTGGGAGTTAGAGTACTTGAATAGTCTAGTAAGGGTATTGATTATTTCCACTCAAATAAGGTAAACGATATTAATCAACTGGCAGCCTTTCAACATTAGGGCGCCATAAACTTCTTTATATAAAACCCTTAATTCAAGAGTTTTGTGTGTATAAATTTTTACCATTTTAATAAAATTTTCAGTCTTGACTACTCTTTAGTCTACTGTTAAGCAGAATTTAAGTTGAAAATACTCCACATTATGAATCAGGAAGGTAAGCAATCCGTTTTACATCACTAAATTAATATTTTAGAACTATCAAAAAAAAAAATGTTATAAAATAGAAAAAAGGATAAAGAAAAGTAAAGCTTAAGGAAAAAACTTTAACTAGCACAGACACATATAAATCAAACAAGAAGTTATGTTTTTACCTTCCAACCTACATATACATATGTAGGTATAGAAGGTTATGCTATCGACTTTTTTCCATCATCGCTAAATCGACTTATTAGCTCATTTTACAACTTTTGCCCAAGTTTCGCCAAGATCGGCCATCATGTCTGGATGTCTGTGTGTATGTGTGGACGTGTGCTAGTATCCACGATAACTTCAGAACCAAAATACTTACGTATTTACATTTTTTACTTAAGTTTGTTTTCATTTGGCTTAGAGCTGATTTGATTTGGGTAAAAATCCAGCGGCGGAGAGAGGGGGGGGTTTAGTGGCAGTTTTTGGTTTTTATCAAATATTTCTAAAACAGCTACATATTTCAAAGAAATAAAAATACCTATATATATATATATATATATATATATATATATATATATATATATATATATATATATATACCTTAAACATATCATCGATTAATTATGTTCTATGTAATTTGTTGATATTACGCGTAATTTAGTGGCAAAAGAATTCCTAAGGTAGAATTTAAGTGTTCGTTCAAATTTTTTCAACGATTAATTTTATAACAACAAGTATTTTTTAAAGAAAATTTAATTTTACATAAACTTTCTTTATAAAGTTTTTTAATATAAAACGAAATATAATGTAAAAATTAAATAAATATGATTGAAAACGCTGAAGCTGTATTATCGATATTTTTATAGAAGCGGATGGGTTTGAAATTGTTGTCTATGAATCTTTATCTGACATGAAGTTTTAAACGTCATTCTGACATGGATTATTATTTTTCTTTTTGCAATGTTGCCTGTTTTCGTTATAAACGTATAAAACAGAGGTTGAATAGTTATCCCAAAAGAGTAATATTAGAATTATTTAATTTATTTTAATTTAAGTTAGCATCTAGATGTATGTTAACCTCTGTCTATAATGAAGGTTTAAACGTCTGTTCAACATAGATTATCGTTTTTGCGTTACAATGTTACAATCTTATCGTAAATAGACTTCTTATAAAAGAGGTTACATAATTATCTTATGAAAAAATTTTAATCCCATTTAATTTCAATTTTTTAGGTTGGAATGTCGTATGGTGTTCCACACTAATATTTTCAATATTTGTCACCCTATGTGTAGCTTTTAAGGTTCATACGGTAGAAAGTTTGTTTCGTTCTATTTTTTTTTAAATTTCGAATTTAAAAGAGTTTAAATTTTTGGGATCTTTTATTTGGTTACATTTTTTTTTTGTAAAATTACGTTTCAATCACATGTTATACTGGCGTTTACAATTAGAGTAATGTTAGAAGAGTTTTTGGTGTAAATAGGTATTCTCGTTATGTTAACTTTTAGGAATTTTGTTAGTTGAAAGAGTGAAATTGTATTTAAGATAGGTTTCTTCGATAAAATTTAAGGTAGTTGAAATTGTAATTGTATAAATTTATCCAAAGTTTGAAATTAAAAAGTATTTTGTTCCCGATAACGTCCAGGTGTACTGGCGTTTGTATGTGGTGCCATATGTGTTTCTGAACGTAGTGCACATTTGCTACATTTTGTCATTGTCATTGTCATTGTAGAATCATTTTGGTTGGTTACTGGGGAGCTGACTTGGCAGTTGCAGCATGATGTAATCTTTCTCTCGACTACTCTCGTATTAAGTATCGTTTTTACCGCGCTTAAAGTTATGCGACTGTTTTTTAGGATAGGCTAGTTAATATTTAGTTAATGGAAAGCGGTTTAAAAAACGAATATGGCGAATTATGAATAATGTAGTAATTAGTCTAGACCAGAATGCTGGGATATCCCCACGTTTTGTTTGTTTGCGGTGAACACAATATTCGCGAAAGGGGTAATGAGGAGGGGTTGATGGAACAAGTTATTACATGCTGGGGTGTATCGAATTATCGTGGAGTAATTAATCTCCGTTGCCAATAAAAGGGATAATTTACTGGTTCACCACATCCCTAAGTTTTTTTTTTTTGGTTGCATATCGTTTTGTGACGATGACATATTTGGACGTAGTTGTAAGTGATTAAGCCTCTGCTCTATCGACCGGCGTTGACATATATTGTTTGTGCGGATTATTTTGACGAGTTCCTGGGTTAAATCTTAACTTTCGAGTATATTGCCGACTTCGAACAAACAATACAAAATGCTGTAAATATAACACTTAAGATGTTTCGTGTACTTATGGTTTCGTTTAATAGATGTGTACATAGCAGAGTAAAATAATCAAAGTTTATGGAAATTTAAGTAATAGTGTAACGTACAACCTATTGTAAGATCAATCAAAACGTATTGAAAAGAGAAATATACACGAGTTCAGTCATATTTCGAGTTCGAGTTTCTACATCGATTACATTGCCGCCGTCGAAGACATCTTCTATATATTCTAGGTGTCTGTTCCGAATACTAACTAAACTTTTTGTGTATTTTGTTTGCAGTGATTGACAAAATTTTAATAAATTCTTGTGTATCATATTTCTTTGTTGTATATGCCGACGTTTGAATACGCTGTCTTTTGAAATTCACGTTTGATTTTTGTATCGATTAACATTTAGTGCATACGTATTCATTCGTAATATGATTCAAAATTTATCTGATAGTTCTTTTTATTTTTATTATACTGACGAATTTCTATTTAAATTATATGTAGCCATGCGTTACAAAGAGGACGCAATATTTTTGTCATAATCTGATCTGATTATGAAGTAACCTCAATATTTTTTTATGTTTATTTGAAGTAGAGGAATTACGTTCAAGAGTTTACAGTGATTACTGAATTTTAAAGTAACTTTTAGTGGTTCAATACAATATTTTGTTTTCTTGAATTTGTGCATATTTGGATGAGGAATTGATTTAAACGACCGGTTGTAAATGAATTAAAGTGATTTTTTTTTGAAGATTAATTATATTGGAGTGATTGATTTTGCATACAAGGGTTTGACTAAAAGTTGCAAATATTTTTGGAGTTACTTTTAATAGGAATGAACATACCGCTTGCAGACATCATTAATGGGCTTAATTTGCCAAAAAGTAAGCAGTTTGTTATTTGTTTAAAGATGAGCTGTGCATTTTTCCCGAATTTAGGTGTTACATCCTGATATCGACGTTTAATAAATTTAGGGTTTTGTAAATTTTCTATTACGCTTAATTTTGTAGAGTTAATTATCGTGTTTTCATTTATTTTTGGTTACTTGAGATAATAATTTTTGCATTGTGGTCTATAGAGATTTTAGGGAGTTTTGAGTTTTATTATCTCGATTTTGCGGCTTTTATGTGAAGCTTAGGATTTCATTGAAGCTTAGGTGAACTTAGCGTAAATCTTTCTGGACTAGAATAGTTTATTTTTGAGTGAACGTTTTGGTTTCCTGTTAGTCCAATTTAAGATGTGTTCACGACTTTACAACATTAAGTACGAACCCCGCCCAAACCACTGAGCTATGCCGTGGGACAAATTGCCTTTACGGGCAGGATGCTCTAGTATGTATTTAGCCTGTAACATATTAAAAGAGACGCAAAATTAAAAATTTAAAGGAAACGTATTGTCCTTGTTACGACGAATAAAAAAGGTTATTAGATTACATGCTCGCAAAAAGTAGCCGTACATCATAGTATATCAACTCAACACAGTAATTGCAAGGTAAAACAGAAATCTATCTGTGCCGTTTAGCTCAGGAGTATTCGTACTAAGTTAGCTAAAGAAGTGTTAGCTTACGTTAACCTAAAATAAAACCAAACCATCTGTAATTAAACGTAAAGATAGTTAATAATGGTGGCACAAGAACTACAGGTTATTAAAATAAAACAAACATCAGGACTAATATCCATGAGAGATGATAACATAACTCACAGCTTAAACAAAACATGTAATTAAATGGCACTATTTACAAGTAACAAAGATAAGTTAAGCACAGATACCTAAGAAATATAGGTGAAGGTGAATAAAAAGATTTATTTAAAATAGAACCGTTTAAACAAATTTCAATATGTTTGGTACGAAAGTATCAGATACGAACTACTACAAGGTAGTTCAATGGAAATAATTATATGTAGTATGAGATTTACTCACGTTCACTGTTGTAAACGGTAGCCGTTGATGTTATACATTAGTTGACAATTGTCACAATTATAAACAACTTGATAAACAGCAGATGAAATAAGCAAGGTAACTTAGTAGAGATAAGCGGTGCCGGTGGTCACATATACATCAACAAAATCTACAGGTGATGAAGTTAATAATTAGAGGAAGTGCTCTTAAAATACTACGATTGGAATCCATCAGCATTGGCGTAAAGTAAGACTTTGGCTAAGGAGGAATTTTTATGTAAACGAAACGAGGAATGCGAAATAAAATTCTGTAAAGAAACTTACGCAAGTCACAATCTTCCATTCTACATATGTTTGACTCAACTAAAACAGTTTTTACAAATTTCCTGTTGCGCTCTCGTTACATTTTTAAGAACTTACTTTGTCAACGTATATGCTCTATCACACTACGCCAAATATCCATAACGCCGACACGATATTTTGATGAAGCAGATCTCCAGTTATGGGTACTACGCCTACAGATACCGCCAAAAATACTATATGGGACATTACGCCGAGCGTGATTTCAACGTCCACTGATACAAAAATATGGAATTAGGGTACTACGTCGATTGTACCTATTACAACAAATATTTCGATGTGAACAGGACGCCGAGTATACCCAGATCGCCGACACTCAAGGTCGCACAATGTACCTTGGACACTTCACCCACTGAGACCACAACGCCGACTGGTACAGGAAAAAATACGCGCACTGTGCCCATTACGCCTAATATTTTGTGAAATACAGCAGGTGTATCATGTCCACGTAGGCGACGGACATTGCGTCGACCGTGAACACAATGCCGACAACGTGGATCTTATGATGGATTCTGCAAATTGGCCCAAGAGTGTCCACGAATATTAATTACGAAATTAGGAATTTCACTAAAAAGTGTGAGTTTAATGCCGGTTAAAGGTTTTTATTAAATTCCTGTATGTCTAAATTTGAGTAAAATATACCTTCCCAAGTTATATTTTGTTGAACTGAATTTTAGACACACCCTGTTTTATTTCAATTCACACTCTTGCATCAAGAATCTCAAAAAATGTTTGTGTATAAAATTTTTTAGAAAACAAACAAATGTATTGTCTGACTGGGCAAGAACCAAATGTTTTGGTCTACTGCACTGGGGCCAAAGATGCCCAAAAGCCGAACGAATTTCGTTAAATGCTTTGCCTTCATGTATATGAATAAAATATATCTGTTTTACGTTGGTTATCATTTGGTACCGAAGATGTTCTACACAATGCAACTGTTTATTTCGTCGTGAAAATCACCAAAAAGGAGTGCTTCGAAGGGCAACCGTACGTTATCATTTGCTGAAAAACAGCCACACCTATGTTCTAGATGGACGAGAATTAAATGCTGGATGTCGTTGGGAGCACTCTTATTTACAATTTTTTTTTCCAAAGAATAGAGCGCTGCTTTCAGAAAACAACTTGGTTTTTAGTATTAAATGAAAGTTGCAGCATCTCAATAAATTTTATCGACTTCCATTTAGTAAGACTGAACATTTTACTCATGTTACGCATACCTAGAAAATATTTTACCTTGGGGTGTAATATCATAAAAATTGGCCCAGAAATACAACAGTTCTTTCGAAAATTATTGGGCCAAAACTCACCGTAAAACCGTAATTGGTTTATGATGATTAAAATAGTCCAACTAAAGTTTTTTCGAAAAAATTAATATACAAACAAAAAAATTCAATTAGGGGCTAAAACTTTTGAACCAAATGAAGGAATCATTCTAATTCGTATTAGGACAGCAAGAAAAATTCTATTGACCAAAACCAAGAATTTTGGTGTTTGGAGATCAATATTATGTACTGCCTTATTTTTTCAAGAAATGGACCTGCGAATAAATAATATTAGTCAGGTGATTGAAATCCTATGGATAAACAAGAAAATCATCAAGGTTGGTATTTTGACAAAATATTACAAATACATTTGTTCAATTACCTGATCTACAAGTAAAGAATTTTGATTAGGTGTTCAAACCTGTAAGTCAAACAAGAAGGTTCGTTAATGGAAAATAATCCAAACAAAACTTTTGCGACGAAAATTAGCCTACTAATGTAATGCGAATAAATTTTCATTGGCACAGCTGATGTAGTGTCCGTATTAAATTTTTTTGTGTCGGAGTAGTGTTTATCAGCGTAGTATCGACCCTCGAGAATCTGGAGCATCGAGAAATCGTGTCTGTGTTCTGGGCATTCGTAGAAGTGTCCAACCCCCACACTATCGCACAAATACAAACTACAGACTCATAGTGATTCTTCGTACCTATACCTCTTCTTTTTGTAATTTAGAATGTGAATTACGGTACTGGAAGGTATTAGTATTATTTTATTTATGCGATACCCCCATGCAACAGTTTGGAGTGATCGCTATCATTACTGATCTTGCTCACCACCTTAAAATTCTTTATAAATCTACACTTATACACCCAGACCCTTCCCGTCGTGATGTAACATCTATAATACCTGCAAATTATATTAACCATGGTTTACGACGTTCCAGATATAAAAGAACAATTATCTATACATTACAATTTTAAAATTAATTTGGAAATTTAACGCATCTCTTTAACGGAATGATGTGCTTGAGGAAAATTTATTTGGCATGTCAACCCCAAACAATTTAACTCCATAAGCAGCTGCTTACAATTTTCGATTTTTTATACTTCTTGCATAAAAATTGCTAAGAACAATTATTAAGAAAAATAAAAATAAAAGTTATCATCGGCATCAACAACGTACACTGAAAAAGCTAAATGAAACACTGTCCAGGTAAAGCTTTGCCTAAAAAACATTAATGAATAAATCTTACAAATGATGTTACTAACGTCTTTATGGGGAGAAAAGACACAATTTCTGAAAACTCTTAATTTCATCAAACTTAGTATAGGTTTATATAATTTTTTTTAATACTTTGCAAAAAAAAATGTGGTTCACGTAAAACTGTTATTAAAATAACTGAATGCTATGTGTGTTAAACTTGTTTAATTAATATATTTACAAATCATAATATTTTCTAAGGTTACGGTATAATGGTTGTAGATGTTTAGTAGATACGTAATGTTTCGTTATGCAGAAAAAATAAAACTTCTGTGTATATATCTTATATTTGTGTTGCATCTCCTAAGACTCAGTTAATACTTGAAAATCTTATACGATAGTTTTTGAAACCCCACATTTATTCGCCAATAATTGATCTAACTCTGGTTCCGATCGCGTCTACAACTCTCCGGTATGCGTTCCACCGTTCGTCTACTCTTCTTTTCACAATTTGGCATTTGTACGAAATATAATCCATCAACGTCAACAGTCGGGTTGTTTTCTCTCAGCCCCGCTAGATTGCCCTCGCACCTCACCCCTTGTATTCACCCACCCAACAATACCCCACTGGTATGGATGGACGATTTTTGTCATTTATTATTGGGCAGCTTGAATTGATTTTTGTTGTGTGTGTTAAATGTAGTATGATGTGTTAATTTCATGTTTAAGGTTTTTTAACTAGACCCAAGAAGCCACGAAGCAGAAAAAAAAAGATTGTTTAACTCTAGTTTATATAGAGAAATTAAAGTGATAAATACGTGTATAAAGGAGATCGCACGTAGACAGCAAATTTCAGCTGCATATTGGTTTAATGTTTTTACGTAAGAAAAGGGCTGTGTTTAGAACAATCATTTTGAGAATAATCCATTAATCATCAACCTTAGTCTGTACTGTCAATCATGACATCTTGCGATTATGTAAAACACTATATCAAAATCTAAGAGAGAATATCTTTGTGAATGACGAACTGGATTCCCTTCGTCTCAACAATTTAAATTTCTTTTCCTTATTTCGAAATTCTTGACTAAGTTTGAAAATATCGGATCCTAGAAAACCAAGCTTGAAATACGAAATGGAAATTCAGTTTCACTCTGACTGACAGGAAGCGGCAGTTCTATGCAAATTAAATTGAGGAATTGTTACAAGTTGAGCATGCTCTTTTATTCCTCATGTACACAAACGCTTGTATACCATTCCATGCAATTGACTTAAAAAAAATACTGTACATGTAGCTACTGTAAGAATTTATTTACATAAAGTATTTTAGTTTTTAAATTATTTTGAAGTATTAAAATAATAACGATAGTATTATAAAGGTAATGGAAAAAGATTTGGTTCGCACTATTAATGATATATACGAATATGAATAACGTAATACAAGTTCATAGCAATAACACTGATCCTATTGTCACTTAATGTGTGACTTATACGAGGTCCTTCTAGAAATTTTTATGAAAAGCTTGATTAAAACGAATAAATAAATATTTGTTGAAGGAGCTTTCCACCTGAAGGACGCCACACAAACATTCGCTTTATACAACAGATTAAGAAGGGAAAAATTAAAGAGAAAAATCATATACCAAATCAAAAATTACCATTAAATGTATGCACCATCCAATGGCGATTTTTCATGCAGCAGTATTAGTAGTCCGAGCTTTAGGGATGTTTATTAATTGAAACAAGCATTATTTGGAAAAAAACAATCTATAAATGTTTAATTAAAAGTAACGAGAATCAGTTACATCTTTGTGAAATTTTACTAGATTAAATATTTGTTTTAGTTAACCTAAGACTTATGTATAATAAGAATTTAAAATGAAATCAATTGGAGCTGATTCCATTAATAAGTAAATTAGACAACTAATATCATGAAAATTTATAAAATTCAAATTTCTTTTTCAGTTACCAAAATAGTGCAGATAGATCTGTTTTATTTATACCCAACAACAAACTTCTTTTAAAAAAGAGGTTGCTATCAGAAGCCAATTTAGAATTAAATTAGTATCGAATTAGCTCTCGCACAGACAAGATCCATAACTTAAAATTACTAATGTAACTCACTGTGTGTCGCAACAAATTCAAACTTCTGAAAAGTTTACGGGTTGAAGGTTTTCAACTCACATCTCCACAATTAACTTAAAACTATAACTAACTAGATTACATAAGGTTAAGAAAATATTGGAGCTTGCATCACCATGATTTGAAGTTGCAAATCAACCTTTGCAAACATTATAAAGAAGAAATGCGTATAATTGTAAATGTATACAGGGTGTGGCGCGAAGAGTTGGCACTTCCGGTTGTGCCAGAAGTAGACATCAACTTTTTTATTTTAAATGGAACCTAATATTTTTTATTTTATTTTCGAATTCTAGATGAAATTCTAGATAAAATTTGTGCACAATGTCCTATACCAAAAATGAAGTATTTTCGAGATACTTCGATTTTTTTAAAAATTTTGAAAAAATCCTAGTCCACATTGAATAACGATATCTTCATTAACAACGAAGATAGTGAGGTGAAATTTCACGTCAATAGCTTCGTTATTAATGGAGATATCGTTTTCAATGTGGACTAGGATTTTTTCAAAATTAAAAAAAAAATCTAAATATCTCGAAAATACTTCATTTTTGGTATAGGACATTGTGCACAAATTTGATCTAGAATTTCATGTAGAATTCGAAAATAAAATAAAAAATATTAAGTTCCATTTAAAATAACAAAGTTGACGTCTACTTCTGGTATAACCGGAAGTGCCATATTCAGGACAATATTATATTTGAACTCAGCGTCATCCAAAACCTACAGTTTCGTAATTTCAGGTTTTTAACATAACTGTATCCGCCATTACTTTTAATCAAAACTCTTCGCGCCACACCCTGTATAATGTTCAATTCTTTTGTGCAGCATAGAAATTTTCGTGTTGATAAGGTTAATACAGAAATTAATTGAATCCAATATAATTATAATAAATGTAAATATACTGAAATTGTATTCAATTTGCGTAAAAATTCGACTATAATGTGAAACTATATCGCGCACCTTGAAATTTTGTAAAGGTCTTAGTAAGGAAGGGTTCAAAATTTAAGTGAAACCTGATGGTAATTAGTTAAATTTTCACAAATAATAACTTAGGAGTCCGAAAGACAGGTCACTACAGTACAGAACACAAACTGGATAAACATAATTGGGCTTAGTAAAAGCTGCAACAATATTTTTGCAATTGAGGAGAAATTTTAGAGCTGAAGTGTATTACAGAAATGTTACCATCACCAACCGCTTCCTTAACGCTAAATCCCATCATCACCTAAAATACTTTAATGGTGTTCTTGAAATTTTAACCATAAAATCTTTCCAAGCTACTGACCACAAAGGAGAATTAAAACTGGTTAGAAGGACAAAATATAAGGCCATTATGACATTAACGTGGACCAGACTGAAATTAGTGTGGTGCGACATAAAAGAAGTAAAGTTCTTTTTACAAGAGGAAAAAAACGGGTAGCAAAAGTGACCTTAGTAGAAAGGGGTGGTTTAATTATAGTGGCTACGCGAATGAATAAATAAAATGAAAAGAAATAGAAACATAAAACATAGTCAGGGTGAATACAGACACTTTTTTTTTACACTAGGGTTTGAAAATTTTATAAAGTTTACCAAATCAACAGTGACATCGAAGTAATAAAAAAGGCAAGAGCCAATCACATTTCAACTGTTTGCCTACGACCTCATAGTACTCATCGCATGCAGCCGTTACATGTGGGCTTTATGAACTCTCTAAAAACATACGTCCAAGAAATTAACACTTGATTGTGAAGTGGGTAGAATTGTAACGCCTTTTGTCATTATACGATTGTTTTCTGGAGCTTATAACAGAGTAGTTACGATCAAGGTCTCGGTAATCTCTTTCAGAAAAACTGGTTTATATCACCTTAATAAAAATATATTTCAGGATCATGACTTTACCATTTCTAAAGGAGATGAGGAGTATGTAAATACAGGAAACACTTTATCTCAACTGCAAACAGGAACATCGAATGGTACAGATGAACATTCTCCTCCAGTAATTTCAAAAGGTTCTCATAGAGTGGAACAATCTCGTCCAGAAACTTCTTGGGGTTCGTCTGAAGATGAACAGGCTCATCAAGGGTCCTCAGTAGAGTGATCTTGCACGCACTGGAAATGTAGCCTCCATACAAAAAAGACCTAACGGCAAGTTTGGATAAAATGAGAAACTGCAAATTCATCAACAGTCAAGTCATGAAAGTCACCAATGGAGTATCATTTGATGCGACCACAAACCGTCCGAGCAGTAGCAAGGCAATAAGGGAAAACGACAAAAGTTCTCTTCAAGTGATGAAAACGAGTCGGAAGTTGCTTATATCGACGACAGTGATGAAGAAAACCATGATGCACAGCAGTGCTTGTTTTGCAGAAACTTGTATTCCGCAGAAAAACAGTGGGACACACGAAGATTGCGAAGAAAAAGGAGGGGAGCACCGGTATGTCAATTCTTGGAAATCTAAAAATAGAACCAGTTCCTGGAAATTCCAAAGTAGATACGTCATGATTGTAGTTAATCTAAACGAGAGCGGAATTAAAAAGTGGGACAAGGGTGAGCCACGTGCTGATTCCTAGAAACCTAAAAATAGAACCAGTTCCTGGAAGGGGGAGAGTCCAAAGTTCACTGATCTTTTCCTAGACCATAGTTCAGAGACCTATCAAACCTTGGTCAATTTATCAATCAATAAACTTTTTATCTTTTACATAATACTACTATTCCTGTATTATAAGTGTTTTGTAACTGTGGTTTCCTATTAGTGGAGTTGATCGGCCTATTTCCTATTACTACTACTACTATTGTCCTGGGGATGAAGCACGTTTTCCACCAGGATCTAGCTAATTTGTTGTCCCGGGTCCAGGATGAGATAGTTATTTTCTGAACATAACTGAAGGTTGTTTTCTAAGAACAGTTCAAAAACCGTTCAAAATAGATCAGAAAAGCTTAAAAACAGGTACCTGTTTCCCAAAAACAGATACCAGTTTCCTAAGAACTGGTGGTAGTTTCCTAACAAGAAATAGTTATTTCGTTGTAACATGCAGTCGTTTCGGTATATGGCCTGGAAAATCCACTTAACAGATGTTCTGTAGACTCTTTAAGCTCTTTATGACGTCGGTATTATAGTTACCTGCTTAATGTCTAAGAATATATGCTGGAAGGAAATTCCTCGATGCACTTGAGAGAAATGCCACTATAACCTTCTGGTGCAGCCAACATATATCCTATCGATTATTTATAAATATTGAGTGCTAATCTACATGCCAGAGTTTCACCACAAGTAGAACAAACGGTGGGATATGCGCATGTGCATCCACGCTAAAGCAAATTTTCTGGAAATAACTGAACATTGCATAGACTGATTTGAGCATATTGATATAAATATTTTGTTACACAGAATATTATATATTACTTTTCCATGTATCCTATCAAAGAACACACTCAGTATCATTGTAAAGCTTATATAATGTGGCGAAAGCTTCTCGACATGAGCACACAATGGTGAATGGTATAGAAGGCTAGATTTGACTAATTCCTTTATTTAATACATACACATACGCACGCACACATGCACACAAGCACACACGCACACACACACACGCACACCCTCACCCACACCCACACCCACATCCACACCCACACCCATACCCATACCTACACCCACACCCACACCCACACATACACATACACGCACACACGCGCACACATACCCACATACCCACACCGACACTCATTTTTGTAATTCGGAAGTAATTGCATTTGCAGCGATTTTGTTCCTTTAGCGCATGGGAAAAATGTAACGGAAGTTGAAAACTACGCAAAAGGTAAATTCAGAAAAAAAATTTGATTGGGCTGTTAACATCAAAATTGAATTTAATGAGAAGAAATCAAAAGTCATATTAATTTCAAATGAAAGATCTGTTCATAGACTAACTAAAGTGAATGTATACTTGAATAATGTGGAACTAGAACAAATAAATGAAAACAAATAATTAGGATTGATTATTGACTCAAAATTTAAGTTTGTTAATCATGTTACACACGAAATTACAAAATGAATTAAATTAATCATTGTGAATGCTAAATCGGCTAAAATAGAATGGGGTCTCAGATATAATATATTAAAAATTATATATACTGGAGCCATACTATCTCTATTAGCATATGGAGTGCAAGTTTGGGTAGATGCTTTAAAGAGGAAGAAAAATAGAACTAAATTAGAAAGAGCTCAAAGACTAATTAATATTAAAATTGCTAAAGGCGGTCGCACCATATCTTACGAAGCATGTTGCATATTAACAAACTTAACGCCTATCTGCATAAAATTAGATGAATTTTTAATATTACAAAAGGTTTTGAAGAACGTGCAGTTACTAAAGAAAAGTGGATTAATTCGGCAAATATTCCACAAATTAAATTAGATCGTGAACATTCAAAATATGCATTTGGATGTGCTGCAATTATATATAAAAACAAACAATGACTATGACATTCAAGCTCAATTACATGAAAAGTGCCAGGCAGAAAATTTTGCTGTTTTAAAATAACTTACTATTATAAGTTTAGCTAAAAATGTTACAGTAATACTGGTAGCAAAGTAAGTGTATATTCTCTACAAAACCTACTTTGCTGCTTTAGATAAAGCTGCAAATAGCTTTCCACTTGAATTACACTCAAGATTTCTTCTAAAATCACACGGTATTAAAATTTTCTGAATGTTTTTTAACTTTTCTTGACTGACACCAAGTTATAAAAAGACTGTGCTTACTCATTTTCATACTGTTCTTTGGATTTTTCTCACACTAGATTTAATCTACGATCACACAATATTAATATTTTCTATATAGGTTTTTTTTTCCATTTTATTAGAACACAATACAGATATTAAATTTTAAACACTAGAAACTGGTTAAAATTTAAAAATAAAATATACAAATAACTAAAAATTAACTATTCATTTACCAATCATGTTAAAATTAAATGTAAAATTTTGAGGACTGTTAATGTTTATGCCATATGGGGATTGTTCAAAAGAATTGGAGCTGTTACAAATATTTGATGTCGCATTTAAACTTTCTTGTACTTGAGATGTAGATTGACCGGATATTTTTTTAAACGTTTCTATTTTATTAGTAATCGAATCGTCAATATAGCCTTTAACAACATTAGTACTTTTCTACCCTCCGTGTTTTTTCAGTTGTATCAAATCACCACCACCATCTACAAATAAAGTAGCAGAAGTACCCATAATCAAGACAACATACAAACCAATTTAAATATTAAATGTGTACCTACATTTTAAATAGCATTAGAATCTCACCTTACTAAATAAACATTCAGGCGGGCTGCGAATAAATTCCTCAATGTTATCTCTGGATAGTGTTAAAGATTTTTTGGCTTTGTATCCAACTGATGGTTTTTTTTAAATGCAATCAGTTTTGCATATCGACTAATATCAATGTTATTTTTTATTTTTAAAGTTTGTCTTAACATTGTATAATATTTCGACCAAAGAGTTGATGATTTTAGATCTTTTGATCTGTCTCCAAAATAAGTCAAAAGTGCGTTTTCTGAATTATTTTTTTAACTTTCCGTAACATTAATCGCAGCTTCCGCAACCTCTGGAGATGTATTAGAATATTCACTGTCACTTAGTTCAATTTTTTTGTTTTGAGAAATAGACAAATATGTACCGAATTTGAATTTTACTAAAATGTTTAATTCACACTGACAGATGTGGCTAACCTGATTAAATAGAAACATGACAATGTGTATGTATGATAGTTTGAAAACACAGTAAATAATCTGTTTCAATTTAAATAGGTTTATTTAAGGACCGATTTTTCAATGATATTCAGATTAATCTACATTTCGTTATTAAATACTAATTAGCTTTATTAATGACTGACATTTTTATTTATTTTGAACTACAATAGGCGAGCGCCAAGGTAACTTTCCGCTTTAGAGCGCCAATAGTGTCAAATTATGACAGATCGCGAGAAACATCAACTATACAATTAGATTTGAATGTGCAAAAGCCTACTTTGGATAGTGATTGTAGAAAAACAAGATTACATTATTGACTCATTAAGAAATATAATGAACGAAATGAACTCTAAAAATTTGGATATCACCTTCAAATGTCGTAAAGCCCATGTTGGAATTGAAGGAAATGAATTAGTTGATACCCTAGCGAAAGAGGCAGCATTACAGAATGAGGACAACGTTATTTTTGGATGAATACCCAAATGTACCATTGTAAAGGAAATTAAAAATACCAGTATAATGGTAAACTTTATAGAACAACACCACAAAAGATGCCGAAACCATTGACTGTTATAGTTTCTGGTTATGGTAGACTATGAATTGTTTCTACAAATACAAAATAATTGCAAGTGTAATAAAAGTGTATAAACTATGGAACGTATAATTTATAGTTGCCAGACTTTAAAATCTTAGTAATGAACTTAAAACTGAAATTGTAGTAAATGGAGATACGTGGCCATTAGACAGAAGAGCTTTAATTTTTAAATATTGTTATAAATTTTCAAAATTCCTTAAACGCTTTGATTTAGAAAAACCTTAATATTTGTTAGTAGGTGTTATATAAATTTCAATAACTCAATTAATGCTTTAGTGTTACTTAAATACATTTTACGCATTCTTTCCATGATCGATGCCATTTTATACCAACATAATAAGATGTGCTATTAATCACTTATAAATGTTAAATGCTATATCTAAAGAAATTAGGATTTCTTAAATTTATTAACATAGTAGTGTTGTTATTTTTATAATTTTTAATCAAGTTATAATCATGTTAGATTAGGAAATATGCAAATAACTAAATTAATGACCATGTTACTGAAATAAGACATCTGTAGCATTACGGATATAATGTAGCACACTCAGATAAAATAAATGATTCTTAAAGTAAAAAAATACACAAACGCGCACACGCACACACACACGCACACACGCACACACGCACACACGCACACATGCACACACGCACACACGCACACACGCACACACGCACACAAGCACACACGCACACACGCACACACGCACACACGCACACACGCACACACGCACACACGCACACACGACACACACGCACACACGCACACGCACACACGCACAACACAGCACACACGCACACACGCACACACGCACACACACGCACACACGCACACACGCACACACGCACACGACACAGCACACAGCACACGCACACACGCACACACACAGCACCACACAGACACACGCACACACGGACACACGCACACACGCACACGACACACGACACCACACGCACACACGCACACACGACACACGCACACACGCACACACACACACACGACACACGCACACACGCACACACACACACACGCACCACACGCACACACGACACACACCACACACACCACGACACACGCACACACGCACACACACGCACACACACAGACACACGACACACAGCACACACGCACACGCACACACACACGCACACACGCACACGCACAACGCACACACACACAGCACACACGACACACACGCACACACAACGCACACACCACACACACCACACGCACACACGCACACACGACACACGACACACGCACACGCACACAGCACCACGCACAACGACACACACACCACAGCACACAGGCACACACGCACACGCACACACGCACACGCACACACACGCACACAACGACACACGCACACACACGCACACACGACACACGACACCACACGCACACACACACGCACACCCACTACGACACACACGCACACACACACACACACGACACCACACCACACACGACACACGCACACGCACACACGCACACACACACGCACACCACACACACGACCACAACAGCACACACACACGCACACACGCACACGCACACAGCACACACGACACACACGCACACACGCACACCACGCACACACGCACCACGAACAACACACACACCACAGCACACGACACACGACACACGCACAAACGCACACGAACACACCACACACGCACACACGCCACACCACACACACACGCACACACACCACACACACACGCACACGCACGCACACGACACACACACACACACGCACACACACGCACACGCACACACACACACACACACCACACCACACACAGCACAACCACACACGACACACACAGCACACACACACACACACACACACACACACCACACACACACACACACACACACACATACACACACACACACACCACACACACACCACACACACAACACACACACACACACACACACAACACACACACCACACACACGCACACACACACCAACACAACAACACACACAACACACACACACACACACACACACACACACACATACACACACACACACACACACACACACAACACACACACACACAACACACACACACACACACACACACACAACAACACACACAACACACAACACACACACACACACACACACACACACACACACCACACATACACACACACCAACACAACACACACACACACACACACACACACACACACACACACACACACAACACACACACAACACACACAAACAACAACAACACAACACCACACACACACACACACACACCACAACACACACACACACACACACACACACACACACACACACACACACACACACACACAACACACACAACACAACACACACAACAGACACACACACGCGCGCATACAACTCATACACACACGCACATACACGCACGCACCCACGCATGATGGATGTATTCAATGGACATACAAAGGTTTGCCATATACTTTGTTTATAGTTAAAGCAAATTATCAATACGGCTTTTATCAGCAATTGTCTATTCCGTAAAGAAATGTTTTTGAGCTTCACACGTATCTAAAGGTATATGAATGTACCATCTAGCAATAATTTTAAAACCCGCAGATATTTGCCATGTATGTTTTTTCTAGGCCAAAATTCTCTACTTCAACTAACAACGAAAATTGGCTTTCACGTTGATGCCATGTTCAAGACTGTTTAATAACGCTTAACTTTTTAAAGGTGTAGTTATTTCGGTTAATCGTAAAAACACCATATTGTGCAAAGTATTAGAAAAATTTTATTTGGAAGCGAAATTATCCTAATATGACACTGACAGATCAATTAGAGGTAATTGTTAGATATCCAAAACCAACATTCTACGGTGCTGGATGTATTCATGGAGATGGACGAATAAATAATACTTTGTTTTATATCTGGATGAGCGATTAATTTTTCTATATCATATGTCATATGTGAAATGAATCACGTCATTGTAGCCAAATTTAACTTTTTGTGAAAATTTCTGCAGTTTCAAAGTTCAGATTTGTGTATCTAGACGAAACGTGGGTTTATCAAAATGGTTCTAATTTCCATCGTAGAGTGCACGATTATGACCTCAAAAGTAATTCGTTAAAAACTGAAAGTGTAGGTAAAGGTATACGATTTTACACGACGAGTGTAATTTAAGGTTTTTGGAAAACTTATTACTTATTTCGGGGAACGAGGACCGGGATTATCATGAAACTATGAATGGGGGATCGGTTTCAAAATTTGGCATTTAAAGCGCTGATTCCTGCGGTGTTCAAATTTCCCGAAAATAGTATGATGGTTATGGATAAAGCACCGTATCATTTGGTGCAGTTAGACAAGCCACCTTCATTTTCTACTAAGAAAGATCAGCGGCAGGAGTTGATTGTTTACGGACGGGGTAGAATTTTAGAGAAAAATTGCAAAAAGGCTACTGTGGAACAAAATTCAACCTTTTAGGTTCCGAGGGAAATATATAGGTGACAATATTTTGATTAAGGATGGGTATGAAGTGTTATGGTTGCCTCCTTACCATTACCTTACTATTGAAATGGCATGGGGTTTTTGTGAAAATTGTTTTAATAAGCAAATAAATTCTGAATTTCCATCGAACGATAGGGTTCAGAACTTATGGCTTGAGACTTTATACATTTAAACATTGGTTTTCTGATTATATACTTTCATATCTACGTAACAGTCAAGAAAAGAACTACGCAGCAAATTTCATCACGAATGTAAATCTTTATTTTGGATTACTTATGAAAAAGCGCTGTGGATTTCCTGGGTATGTTAAATTAAATGGATACGTATTAATGTTCTGGTTACCAATTCACTTACTGAGCTAGCGTAGTTGTGTTAACAGGATATTCTTGTCATTCGGGGAGTAATGGGTTCGATTCCCGTTATCGTCTATCCTGTATGAGGTTTTTTTATAGGGTTTTCCTCAAACACATATGACTGCATGGTCAATGCGTACGCACACCATATGCGGATATTTAGGCGAGTGCTGGGGTAGTATGGATCTCACAACCCTAATTCCGTTTCTTCGGATCCTATCCTGACCGCATCTATCCTTAATCCCACCATGCATACATACTTAATGCATGTACGTTAGGGTGGGTAGAATTTTTTTAAAATTTTTGTTTAATCCAATATGGACGAAAAGACGTATTGCGTAAAGAAAAAAAATACGTATAATTAATTTTTTTGATTATTAAAACCTTTGTGCCCTCTACAATGGCTTTTATTTTGTAAATAATGTTACAAAACATTTATTGTCAGAAAAAAATAAAAAAAACTATAAGAGGAAAAAAAGGACGGTTTTATTGCAAAACGAACAAACTAAAACGAAAAACAAACTAGGAACAAACAAATATATATATATATATATATATATATATATATATATATATATATATATATATATATATATATATATATTCATATGTTAAGCCACTTTATATTCTGCTTTATTGTGAAAGTGAGGCATAATTTTACGAGATCCTATTCCTAGGCGAATAAATCCATCACGTGCTTTTTCGCCTATCACACAGTTCGATGCCTTAGTTGTTAGTTTCACACATCTCTCGACAGCTTGTGTGCGACATGGAAAACGAGGAAACTCCAAAGTATCAGTATTCTCGATAAGTAGCTTAAGATCTTTATTGGTGATGTTCGCTAGGACAGGAAGGGGTGTAGCGTTAACTTCCATCTGTTTAATAAGTTCGATATAAACAATAGCATTAAAGTTTAATTTTGGAACGTTAAATCGTCTGAGACCGAGTTCTCGTATTGCTTTGCGATCATCCGATATATCAATAAAACGTTCTCGGGATGAGCGAAGTAAGCATTACGTTGAATGACCGGATCTCTTATCTTTTTTAAATTATCGTCTAAGTATCGTGTTAATTGTTTGTTTTTAAAGACATGTTGGGCACTATCTTTACATAAAGGATGCATTTTTATGGAAAACCACATCGTCGCATAGACTTTGATTCGAAATTAACAAGAATAAAGAAATTATCTGAAGGATTTTTACAACTAATTTAAATCCGAAGGAGCCGATTTGCTTTAGTCAGCCATCTCTCATGCGATAGTTTCCCAGGTTGCGAATTGGCCAAATTCGGCGGACAGTGTTCGTAAGAAACGACATATTTTGTACAAATATTGCTGGTCTGTACTAAGATCTTCTGAATTAACTTTAGGTAAACATCCAACAACGGGAATGAAATCTACCAAGGGTAGTGTTTCACAGTTCTCAAGCATTTCTCCTATTGGGCCTAATGTTGTGTTGGGTCAGATGTTCGCCTATCTAGGTCATCAAATAATTGTCGTAATGGGAGCTCATTGGCATGTATCTGACAAATAAACCGCTAAAGAGGTCTATTAATTTGCAATTCTAAATATCTCATGGCCCGATTTAATGCCAGCATTTACTACAGTGGCATCCCAACCAATAATACATATTTTATCAAAGCTTATATTATTTCTTATATAACACTCGTAAATACTTCCTGCAATGGATTTTCCTGTGCCATATTTTGGTGACACGTGCCCTATATAAACAGATCCAGGTCTTCTATTATGGAAACATGCTCTTCTGAAATTGTTCTGCGATGCAATCGCCCATCTTTTTTCTCTTAATACAATGTCTTGTCTTTTCTTCCATCGAAATAAATGCTTTTTATATTAACGTCACCATCAGCGTCAGCGTGTTCTTTACCTAATAAACTACGCGCTTTTCCACGAGCTTTCCGAACTTTATTTTTATCAATTAAACTTCTTAGATTTTCTTCTGTCAACATACCAACGCCTTGTAAAACTGCTGTAGCAATCGCTGCTGCAGCCCTATCTGAGATTCCAAGCTGTTCGCAAGTTCTACATAATGTTGGAAGTTTAAGTTGATTTATAGTTAACATAGGCGATGAGGTCAATGAAGTGCTTGAAAAAGCGTTTGAAAGATCTCCCATAACTACTACTTTAGAGCCAGATCCTGTTTTTTAACTATAGTGCCTGAGGTCGATGTGCATTGGAACTAGCGGTTTTGTATGTTTCCTTTTGTTATCTTTTTTCTAATTATAAAATTATTTCCGTTTTCTCGTAATCAACAGGTCCTAAGGCCATTTTCCGATTTAGTCTTTGATCCCCCAAAAAGGCTTATTCTTTCAATTGTACTTTACGCGATTTTTCACAGGAAGAAGAGGAAATTGGTTGGCATTTGCAAGAGGAACGATTTAGTTTCACATTTGCTCAAAAAATTTAATGCTTTTAGTTCATATTTTTGATTCTGTCTGATTTTAGGAAACCTTAACAATTTTAAATACTCTTTATGATATTTTCGAAGTAGTTGTCCTATTCGCTCAGATGAAACAAACGGTTGGGATTTACGTGTTATTCCATATTTCTTGTATTTTTAAAATGACATTTCGAAATGTCTGAGAAACTTTGTTCTTTTCCTGAATATTTCAATTTTAGTTCATATCTGACAAACAAATAAAATTTTAACACATCCTTAAAGGTTGGCAAAACTTTACAGGTAAGTTCACTTGGATGTCCCAAAATGGGGCACAGTGTTATTCAAGTAACTATTGCCTTTTTTCCACTCATTTTTAACACAAAAGCACTTTAAAAAACGATGATTAACAAACTAATAATAACTACACGATTCAGTTTTAACTTAAAGCTTTGTCGGCCGCACCGGTACATACAAGTTAGCTTCTCAAAAACAAATGACTCAACTCAGTAAATTCGACAGTTTATTACGCTGCGTTACCACGTTGTCGTAACATTGCTAAGTATATAAAATAATAAACTACTATATTAAGTTCATAAGTATATAAAATAATAATTATTATTATTACAATAATTATTTTATGTGCATTAGAAATGTGAAAAGATACGATGTTTTCGTTTTATTGACAGTTATGTAGAGGGCATAAGATGATCTTGAATCTGATTATAATTTTTTTTCCAAATTAACTAAATTAAAAGGCGTATTTTGCGGGGTATTGCGTTTTAAAATTCCAGTTTTTTTTTGGACCCACCCTAATGTTTGCTGAGAATTCATGATTATGGTTGACGGAGCTTGGAAGTATCAAGCAACCCGTCCTCCCCTTGGGTAGGAATGAAACACGTGGCCTTAAAATGCAGTAAATAAATTTTATTACGAAAGCAAGTCTTCACATTGGATTACTTATGAACTTTGCGCTCTGGATTTCCCGCATATTTTTCCCCTGACTTTTATTTTGGAAGTGTGAAAAAGGGAGAAGGTACTCTTATTAGTTTTTACGTAGATTTGGTTAAAAAAAACATCTCATTGTATTAGATATGACACGATGTGGTCATTTATGACCAATGTAAGGAATGTACAATTTCTGTTTTATGTAGGTAATAGACGTTCATGGTCTGAAATTACTAAAATTACTTTTTTAAATACTCGAGAGAGTGAAATAGTGTGAAAAACAATGTTGCAACGCTACATTTGTTTCACTTTAAAAATATAACCTACAATTTCCATAAGTCAAGCTACGGTAGTAACTTTTTATTCTTTTGACAGTACTACCACACCCTCCCTAGACTTTCATGACCTGCATTAATGCAAAATAAGATCGAACAGAGTATATTTATTAAATTCAATCATAGTACAAATAATTTATTGTGTAAAATGCATTCTTACATTTGTTTGTTGTTCCTGTTAACGTAGAGAGGTGTTATAAGTTTGACATGTGTATCTGTGTCTTTTTCTGTGGCATCGTAGCTACCAAATGGATGAAATGATTTTGATTTAGTTGTTTTTTGTTTGAAAGGTGATTTAATCGATTCTAGAAATTTTTTGCATGTTAAAAGTTTTTTTGTTGGGGTTTTTTAACCTTTACTATATTCACTAGATTAATTATTTATTTAACTTAATATGCGCAATGTAATAAGGGTATTACAGCATACATTCCATTACACTTCATTTTGAAGTATTTATAGGAAATATCATTTACATTCCAGATCTCTAAAGGTCTTAACTCGTCAACGGTATAAATGTTCAACTCTGTAGAAGGACATGGTTGTAGGTATAAATGATTCTTAATATTAAACTTTCGCCCAATTATACATAATTCATTATTACGTTTTGTTGCTATATTTTCTACCCGTGTGATGATCTTCATCAACCTTTCCTCGAAACTCAAGATCAGTTCAGGTTTTTACATTCACAGAATTATAAAAGCATACACGGTTATTAATAAAATCTCCCTCTATGTGACATTTTTAATACGAATTACGAGGGTTGCTATTTATGTATTGAGAATAGAGAGAATAAACATATGAATTTGATGAAAAATATTTTTATTGCTTTTCAAAATAATCGCCTTTAAGATCTATACACTTTTGCATGCGATTGAACCATCCTTCAAAGCAATTTGTCCAGTCAGAAGATGGTAGCTCTAAAACATGCGTTTTGAAGGCCTCAACTGCTTCTTCGGGCGATGAAAATCGTTGTCCACGCAGTTTATCTTTAATTAGTGGGAACAAGAAGAAGTCATTGGGTGCCAAGTCGGGCCTGTAATGCGGATGACCCATCAATTCGATCTTTTGTGTGTCCAAATACTCGTTTGTTGCATGTGATGTGTGTGAGCTGGCATTGTTGTGATGCAAAATGTTTTGGGTTGGTTTCTCTCAATTTACCGAACACTTCAGGCAAACAAATGGTCGTATACCGCGCTGAATTAACGGTCTTTTGATTTACGAGAGTCACAGTTACCACAGGACCGGTTTTCTTGAAGAAAAACGCCACCATTTACTTCTTAACGCTTCGAGAACGAACAACTTTTGTTGGCTTTGCTTCACATTGAAACACCCAAGCTGTGGACTGGCCTTTTCTTTCTGGCTTATACGCATAAATCAACCACTCGTCACCTGTGACGATGTTGTATACCGCTTTGGATGCACCACAGTTGTATTTTGAAATCATTTTACGGCACTAATCGACAAGAGCATTTTTTTGAGCATCTGTCAACAAATGTGGAATCCAACGTGCACACAGCTTCCGAACACATAAATGTTCGTGCAAAATCTTATGTATGCTGGTCATACTAATGCTTAAACATTTCTCGATTTTGTGATATGTCACATGACGATCTTCTTCAATTAGTTTTCGCACAGCATCGATATTTTCCGGCACAACGACTGATTTTGGACGGCCTTCTTTAACTTCATCCGTGAGTGAACTACATCCACGTTTGAATTCAGTGTACCAGCGATATACAGTGGCTGTGAACGGCGCTTCATCGCCAAAAGTTGAATTCAGTTGATTGATGCATTGTTCTTGAGTTAGACCACGTCGAAAGTCATAATAAATCATAGCTCGAAAATTTTCACGAGTTAATTCCATATTTCCGCTGAGACGAAATATTCAACTTACTGTAACCGACACAAATAGTGCTCGCACGGCAAAACGTTCTGAGTACGTATAACCTCAAAAATGTCAAACTTTAAGATGACAGTGATAAATTTCACCTGGCAATACCAGTATAGCCAATTCTCCATACATAAATACTATCCCTCGTATAACCACTGGAACCTTTAGTGAAGGTTATAAAGGATCTTGCTGGAACATCACAAATAAATGCCTTTAACTGAAATGAAAGGGTACTTTTTTATATACAAAACCATTATTAGTCAACGAAATGGCATCATTTATAAAATTGTGTAAAAGTGTGTTTGCATTAGAAGGTATTTGATATCTATGATAGATCCCAATCATTTCCACAATGGGTGGATTGTCAAATAAGCTGCATAAAATAGGATACGCTTGCCTTCCGGAGCTTTTACTGAGCGGAAGACCATCTACATTTAGGACAAGTTTAATATTTTGTAGCTTATCACTAAGCTCAAATTTATCTAGTAACTTTTTTACTGCAACAGTTAGCCCAAAGTGGTAATGCAAATCACGTTTCCCATAGTCAGATTTTAAAAGTCAAAACTATTGGCCACAATAATTGTTCATCAGCAACACTATTTTACCAATACTAACTAGCAACACAGAACACAATTCACAAAGTTCCGATTAAGATTGTTTCCATGCGTGTTTCTTCTCTATTCGGGGCGTGTATTGTGTAAAAAGCTTTCAAATTCAATCCTACATATAACTTTTTGCCAACAATTTCAAAGAGGAAGTTCCTAAAAACTTAATATTTCCGGATATGCATGCATTGGCATAGTAACTATTATACTATGCATTCATACACTACGATCTGCTACGTACCTATATTTATACAAGTGTAGCTCTAACGAATAAATTTTATTTGTTCTGACAGTGACATTTGTATACCAGAGTTTATAATTTTTGTATTCAGTGTTGCAAACTTATAGATGCACATTCCACAGAACAGCCACACTACTTATTATTTAAATGCAAATGGGTTTTTAAAATAAAACGTGATTAAAATAATAATAAAAACATCTGTCAAAAAAAAAAAATTTATTAGTTGTAAAACTGTTGTTGTTCTTGCCGCATGTATCTTTATCGTTCTGTTAAAATAAACTTTTAATGTTATTGTTTTATTGTCTGTGTTTGAGTGAATCTCTGCTAAAAGGTTATGGGCCCAGAATTACTTTAAAGTGTTTGTGATTTTGTGAATCAATTTTTCTCACTTTCTTAAAAATGGGTGATTCAAATTCCACAAATCTTTTACCAACACTAAAATTAAAGGGAAAAGAAAATTACCAAGACTGGAAGTTCCAAATTAAGAACATTTTAACTTTAGATGGGTTATGGTTCGCTATACACGGATATCCAGACCCAGACACTTCCAACGAAAAACAACGAAGCAGGCAAGATGAAAAAGCTTTAGCTAAAATAAATTTAGGTGTTGACAGGTGCGCATTTCCCATAGTAATTTCGTGCAAAAATGCGAAAGATCCTTGGAAAGCACTTGAGAAGGCTTATGAAGATCAAGGTCTATACAGTCGCCTAAAAATATTACGACGACTGTGTACAATTAGGCTTTTAGATTATAAGTCAATGGAGGACTATGTAAACGAGTGCTTAAGTTTGACACAGCTATGAACAAGCAGTTGGATGATGAATTTTTAGCAGTAATAATGCTTTCTGGTCTTACTCAAGAATATGATCCAATGGTAATGGCCCTCGAAAATTCATCTCAAACCATTACAAGTGATCTCATAAAACAAAAATTATTACAAGATGATAAATATGTAAATGTTAAGACTCAAAATACTGCACTATTCTCAGGAACAAAGAAGCCTTGGTGCAATTAAAAAGCCTACGCAAAAACCATTCAATTTTCAGACTAGTAATACTAATAAGAAGGCCTCGCTGGTATTAGCCTCTTTGAATGGAACTAATTCTGATCCAGGCTTATGGTATATAGACAGTGGCTGCAGTAATCATATGTCTAATAACAAGGACATCCTAGTAAATCTTATTGATGCAAATAAAGGTCAAACTATTTATATCGCCAATAACGGTAAATTGAAATGTGATGGCACTGGTGATGTGACTGTCAAACTAACATACAGCGACAGTGAAGAGGTAACTATTACTGATGTTATGTATGTAGAGGACCTCTCCACAAATTTACTTTCTGTCGGAGCTATTGTTGACAAACAATTAAGTGTAGTTTTTGACCAATCAGGATGTTGTATAGTCAATCAGCAACATATTCATGTTGAGGGAGAGATTATAGCAACAGGTACCAATATAGGACGGGTCTTTGTTTTGGATTCCAGACCTGAAGTTGCCCATCTAGCGCACCATACTCAAACCGCTGACGTGTGGCATAGATGATTGGGACACTTCAATCACTTCAGCATGGACATACTTAAAAATGGTCTTGCTACAGGGGTTCAATTTGTTTCTCAGAAGCAGCCAAGAAAATGCAAATCTTGCATTCTTGGAAAACAATGCAGAAAATCATTTCCTCCAACTAATGGAAAGTTAGCTGCAAATCTTCTGGATCTATTGCACTCAGACTTTATGGGCTCATTCCAAATCAACTCATGGGGCGGTGCAAGGTATATCTTTACTCTCATTGACGACCATTCAAGAAAAGTTTTTGCATACTTTTTGAAAACCAAAGACGAAGTTTCGCACGTTTTCTTAGAATTTAAAGTAATGGTCGAAAATCAGTGCGAACGCAAAGTAAAGGCACTGAGAACAGATAACGGTTGTGAGTATTGCAATAAAACTTTTTCCGATATTTTGAAAAGCAGTGAAATAAAGCATCAGCTAACAGTTCCATATAATCCAGAAAATAATTCTGTTTCTGAGAGGTATAATCGCACGATTTTGGAGAAGATGCGTACAATGCTTCAAGATGCCAATTGCAACCAGCGTATGTGGGCAGAAACCGCCAATACTTGTTTAGGATTGGAATTCACTAGATCTATGACAGAAGAGATTTGCAACATCTCTTGCTCCAAAAAAATTACACTGAAAGCTGTTACAACATTATGAGTTACGGGATCAAAAAGTCTGTAGGCTTTAGAATGCTCATATCCTACAAAGATGTATTTTTTGCTTTTAGGATCTAACTTTTTACGTTTCTCTGTGGGAATATGAGCATAGGCAGTACAGCCAAATACTCTCAGGTATGATAGATCAACCTTCTCCCCAGTCCATATTTCTTCAGGAATTTTTCCTGGAATTTTTTTAGAAGGTGATCTATTAATTAAATATACTTCTGCCCACATACGCTGGTTGCAATTGGCATCTTGAAGCATTGTATGCATCTTCTCCAAGATCGTGCGATTATACCTCTCAGAAACAGAATTATTTTCTGGATTATATGGAACTGTTAGCTGATGCTTTATTCCACTATTTTTCAAAATATCGGAAAAAGCTTTATTGCAATACTCAGAACCGTTATCTGCTCTCAGTGCCATTATTTTGCGTTCGCACTGATTTTTCGACCATTAATTTAAATTCTAAGAAAACGTGCGAAACTCAGTCTTTGGTTTTCAAAAAATATGCAAAAACTTTCCTTGAATGGTCGTCAATGAGAGTAAAGATATACCTTGCACCGCCCCATGAGTTGATTTGGAATGAGCCCATAAAGTCTGAGTGCAATAGATCCAGAAGATTTGCAGCTAACTTTCCATTAGTTGGAGGAAATGATTTTCTGCATTGTTTTCCAAGAATGCAAGATTTGCATTTTCTTGGCTGCTTCTGAGAAACAAATTGAACCCCTGTAGCAAGACCATTTTTAAGTATGTCCATGCTGAAGTGATTCAAGTGTCCCAATCTTCTATGCCACACGTCAGCGGTTTGAGTATTGTGCGCTAGATGGGTAACTTCAGGTCTGGAATCCAAAAGAAAGACCTGTCCTATATTGGTAATTGTTTGTCAACAATAGCTCCGACAGAAAGTAAATTTGTGGAAAGGTCCTCTACATACATAACATCAGTAATAGTTACCTCTTCACTGTCGCTGTATGTTAGTTTGACAGTCACATCACCAGTGCCATCACATTTCAATTTACCGTTATTGGCGATGTAAATAGTTTGACCTTTATTTGCATCAATAAGATTTACTAGGATGTCCTTGTTATTAGACATATGATTACTGCAGCCACTGTCTATATACCATAAGCCTGGATCAGAATTAGTTCCATTCAAAGAGGCTAATACCAGCGAGGCCTTCTTATTAGTATTACTAGTCTGAAAATTGGATGGTTTTTGCGTAGGCTTATCTTGGACATTTTTTGAATCCTTTGAGCTTTTTAAAGCAAGTTTTCTGCACTCTGACTTCCAGTGAGTATTTTTCTTACAGTAATTGCACCAAGGCTTCTTTGTTCCTGAGAATAGTGCAGTATTTTGAGTCTTAACATTTACATATTTATCATCTTGTAATAATTTTTGTTTTATGAGATCACTTGTAAGGGTTTGAGATGAATTTTCGAGGGCCATTACCATTGGATCATATTCTTGAGTAAGACCAGAAAGCATTATTACTGCTAAAAATTCATCATCCAACTGCTTGTTCATAGCTGTGAGCTGCTGTGTCAGACTTAAGCACTCGTTTACATAGTCCTCCATTGACTTATAATCTGAAAGTCTAATTGTACACAGTCTTCGTAATATTTTTAGGCGACTGTATAGACCCTGATCTTCATAAGCCTTCTCAAGTGCTTTCCAAGCATCTTTCGCATTTTTACACGAAATTACTATGGGAAATACGCACCTGTCAACACCTAAATTTATTTTAGCTAAAGCTTTTTCATCTTGCCTGCTTCGTTGTTCTTCGTTTGAAGTGTCTGGGTCTGGATATCCGTGTATAGCGAACCATAACCCATCTAAAGTTAAAATGTTCTTAATTTGGAACTTCCAGTCTTGGTAATTTTCTTTTCCCTTTAATTTTAGTGTTGGTAAAAGATTTGTGGAATTTGAATCACTCATTTTTAAGCAAGTGAGAGAAATTGAATCACAAAATCACAAACACTTTAAATTAAATTCTGGGCCCATAACCTTTTAGCAGAGATGCACTCAAACACAGACAATAAAACAGTAACATTAAAAGTTTATTTTAACAGAACGATAAAGATACATGCGGCAAGAACAACAACACTTTTACAACTAATAAAATATTTTTTACTGACATTTATTATTTTTTAATAATAACTACATTTTGTTTTTCTAAACTTATGGGATCAGACAAAATACAAATATTTTCATTAGTTCTGACAGTGACAGTTGTATACCAGAGTTTATTTGTATTCAGTGTTGCAAACTTATAGAAAACTAGATGCACAATCCACAGAATAGCCACACTACTTATTATATGTGTGTTGCTAGCGCACGGTTACTAGAAAATGTCAAATTTTAAAGCACTTCCTGTTTCATTTGGAATTTACGTCAGAAAGGTATATTAACAGTTTATGCTGAGTTCAATCATAAAAACTCGGCACAAATGTACCAAAATTTTTTTCTTACTGAAGCTGAAAGCGCTTGAAAAAGAATCCAGTCTGGTGTTGCTACTTATAGAAAAATTATGTCCATATATATTTTCCCTCCACCTAATGTGCACTTTCGACTTCAATAGCACAAAAAATACAGGGAGGAATTGCAACGAGTTCTTTTGTTAGACTCTGCATAAGAAGTAGTCATACGTTTTTACAAATAACTTTTCAAAACAACATTTTCCTGGTAATCATGCACTATGCTTGGACTCTATGCATTGTAATAGTAACTATACTATTGAAGGTATTGTTTAATGGGGGCCACACATGTACACTTGGCAACAATATAAACGCACTCATTTTATTTTATGCTTATGCATATAGTAAGCATCACATAGTTGCTATTTAGACTGTTTCCAAGGGTGTTTCTCCTCCGGCTAGGACGCACTGTGTGTTAAGAGCTTTCAGCTTTAATCACACAATACTAGGTGTTTTCGCACCGAGTTTCTTTTATTGCACTCAGCATACCCTATAAATATGCCTGTTTACAAAAATGTGAAAGTTGCAAACAGGAAGTATTTCAAAATTTAACATTTCCGGATCAAAATGTATGCATTATTATAGAAATTATTCTACTGTGAATAGATACACTGAATGCATTGCAACGATAGGTATGTATTTACGACATCGTTTAAATAGGGAAAAAGCAAGGAAAGAAATGCACGCAGCCATATACTATCAATTGATAAGTGCTGGTCTATGACCTACCCATCCAGTTAACTTTCAAATATAAAATTATGTTACATTATTAAAGTAAAAAGTCATCATGATATATAATTTTTGAACGGTTTCGATACTTAGATGGTTGGGGGCCTCTTCCAAGTGATCTCATAACAATATCAAAAGTAGAACTTAAAGAATCATTTGTAAGTGTTCCTAAGAAAATCACTTTGCTCTTGTTGAATACGTAAAAATCTAACACAGATTCAAATACATTCTTGTTCTAGTTTTGAGCACGTACTAACTCCTACATCAAATAAGTTATTTTAGCAACTAGAATATTTTATAAGAAAGAAAGAATAGGTTCCAATTTTAATACATCTAAATTTTCAAACAATAGCACTTCTTTGCAAAACGACTAAACCATAACATTGTTGGACTTAACATGATTTTAAAAAAATAGGTAACCTGATCGTAACGTTGCCTTGCTTAAAATGTTGGATTGGAAACACTTTCCCTCTATGCAACAATTTGGTTCGAAAATCTCACAAGAAATTAAGCCCAACGCATTGAAATCCTGTTTTACACAATTTAGGTTGTAATATTTGAAATTATAAGACTCTTATTAATTTAGGATCTACGTGCACTCACATTAGATGTCTATTCGAAATAACATACATGTTAAAGAAAGTCGTGCGATGTAAACCAACACTAGATTTTTTTCTTATTAAACTTACCTATACTTATTTTACAAAATAATAATATTTAACACGACTTACAAGACTTAACTTCTTTGGGTTCTTTAATGGCGTATTTTTGAATTTATGTTACACAAATCTATACGTTTCGATAACACTTGCAGTTATCGTCCTAAGTAGTAACAATACCATTCAGAATTATTTAAGATGTTGAAAAAAATTTATGAAATATGAAAAAGTAAAAACCCAACCGTAAGCCTGCTATTAATATAACAGTTTGGTAAATATATGCAACCAACTATGGTATACACCTTAGCAAAGAATAACTAGATCCTTAATAAAATAAATATTGTTAAGCTGCCTTGAAGATCACAGATCAGAAATGCTCTAACGGTCAAAGGCTAGAATAACAGTGAAAAATCTCATAATCAAAGAGCAAATTTAACAAAAATTTAATCAAACTATGATGCAAATGCAAATTTGTGAAAAACTTGAAACTTAACATTGATATCAATTAAAAATCCAGTCAAATCTAACAAAGAAATAGCTTTGATAATAATTGCATGTTTCATATAATTTTTGATTTTAATTCGAATTTGAATTTCAACTACATATGTTAAATTACAGTGCTGTGGTAATTTAACATATAATTGGTAAAGCATTTACTTAAAGGTCTAGGAAAAGCACAGCAAAAAACCTAGATATGCCAAAAGCTAAAATTAAAATTAAGATGTACCATTGTATGTACCATTACCAGAATGTTTGTATATCTCACAAGCTAATGCTAAGAATGAGTTTGTCTTGACAATATTTCCATATAAAATTGAATGTCTTGACTTAGATTATTTAAAGCATGCTCAGCTACCGCAGATTTCTCTGGTTGACCTAATATACAAAATCTCATATGTTCTTTACGTCTTGTATCAAAGCTACGTTTTGTAATTCCAATGTATACTTTTCCACATGAACAAGATAACTTGCACATTATGGAAAATGATAATGGGTTTGAAACTTCATTAGGTGAACTTAAATGTTCTTTAGCGTTTCTTATAGGTTTAAAATCAATCCTAATGCGATCATTAATTAGAGTTTTTTCAATTCTATCTGTAATATTAGTTGTAAAAGGAATAAAAAATAGCACCAACGTTGAGCACTGGTTTTTCTTCATGATTATGTTTAACAGGTGTAATAACATTAATAATAACCATTAGCGTGTAAGGATTTTGTTGCATATTTATGTTCATCTTTAAAAAATTCAGGATGACAAATTCGTTTTGTTCAATCCACTAAAGATTGTATTACACAAATTTCTTAATATGCATGGTGGTTTGATAATTTGTAAAGGTATCTATCAGTATGTGTCGGCTTTCTGTAAATCTTAAAATATAGTGAGTTATCGTTTAAAATGTTAGTATGTCAATAAAGTGTAAACTTCCATTAGTTTACTTTTCCGTGGTAAACTACATATTAGGATGTATACCATTTATAAAAATTAAGAATTCATGTAGTGCTTCTTCTTTTTTTTATGATTGTGGATCTGAACAGGCTAAATTTGTCTTTTCGTGCTAAAGCACTCAGGAACACTTAGGAGGATGTATAGAGGGATAATGATATGCCAATAGATGACTATGAACAGCTGCCTTAAATTATCTCATATCATAAGTGAGAGGAAAACAGGAACTAGAGAGATCATTCCAGAGTTTAGAAGCCGTGTAGAAAAATGTGTATTGCGCCCGTTTGGTACGACAAGTGGAGATTTGTACTGCATACTGATGATGCGAATGAGCGAACCGAGTGTTTCTCGCAAAGATAGCCCGAGATGGTATCTAAGAATATAATTCAGCAGCACAATTGCCGTTGTTATAACAATAATACAAAGAAAGAACTGAAACCATCCTTCTATGCTCAAGGGACTGTATGTGAGAAGTTAAGGACGGGTCATTAATAAGCCGAATCGCTCTCATTTGAATACGATCAACGATATCGAGAGCGTATTGGGGAGCACTAACCCAGAGGTGAGAATTATATTCCAGATGAGGCCGACTTTGGGTCTTATACAGCAGAAGGAGTTGTCGAAAAGTAAAATACTGCTTAGATCTGTACAAAAAGCCTATTTTACGAGCAGCTGTTTTGGTAGCTGACAGAAGATGGTCAACCCATGAGAGATTTGAAGATACAGTCATACCCAACAGAGTAATAGAGTCTGAAAACTTAAAAACTGAGCCATTCATACTTACAACAGGAAATGATCGATCTTTTTTGGCGGACTCAAGGCAACACTTAGTTTTGTTAGCAATAAATTTAACTAGATTATTGCTTCCCCATTCGAGAATACGTTGAATGTCTTTGTTGATTGAATTTGCCATTTCAGCTTTAATTTCTTGATTTGACATAGAAGGTGGATTATCACTATGAGTAGACTGAGATGAACTACAGTGAAGAGTGCTATCGTCAGCAAAGCAATAGATGTGGTTAGTTGTTGAAGAAATAAGGTCATTTGTGTACAGCAGAAAAAGTGTAGGCGCTATAACGGATCACTGTGGTACGCCAGCGTTAATGTTAACTTCTTTTCAAAAAAAGCCATCAACTACGACATGTATTCGTCTTTCATCAAGGAAACTAGAAACCCAGTTGATGAGCGTATCATTTAACCCAAACGAGGTGAGTTTGGAAAGTTATGCCAAACTTGGTCAAATGCCTTTGAGATATCTGAAGCGACTACAACTGTTTCACCGGACTGCTCTACTGTATTGTTCCAAACTTGGGTCACATATGAGTTTGTTAGTTTCAAGGAACGTGAGTAGTTGCTGATTAATGGCTTTTTCTTTGATTTTAGACAAAATGGAACTGATTGCAATTGGTCGGTAGTTTGAGGGATCGGTCTTATCGCCTTTTTTGGGAATAGGTTGAACATTTGCTAACTTCCATGATGAAGGGAATTCCTCAGCAGATATAGAGATCGTATAGAGCTTGGATAGGACTGGTACTAGTTCGGGGGAACATTTCTTTAAGACAATATCTGGGATACCGTCTGGACCAGTCGCCTTATTGAGATCAAGCCTACTGATGATCGATTCCAAGAGCTTGTACCGAAAATGAATTGGTTTCATAGCGTATGAAGAAGAGTTGACTAGGGGCACATCTTTTCCAGAATCATTGAGACACGAGTTTGATGCAAACAAATCCACAAAAACATTGGCTTTGTCTACAGAATCAGCAACTACCGATCCGTCAATAGATGTCAGGAGGGGAAATGAAGGTGTTCCAAAGTTTTTACTAATGGCTTTAGCTAAAGACCAAAATTTACGACTGCCTAAAGGAAATGTAGCTAGTTCATTGCATTTTCGTTGTTCGAATAACTTTTTAGTTTTAGTGATGTCACTTTTACAGATATTTCTAGCACCAACGTATTCTACATGACTGTCGACCGATTTATTAGATTTCCGTTTAATGTAATATCTATTCTTTAAAGATATTACATCAGCACAAGCCTTATTGAGCCAGGGTTGAGAACGTGAATGACCCATACGGTACTGTTTTTTGGGAATGTTTAACTCCATTCCCATGAGGATGACTTCAGATACTGAAAGAGCGATGTCTGAAGAAGAGAACGACTTAAAACAATATTCACGTCATGGAAAGGTTGCAAAGAAATCCCGTAAATCACTCCATCGAGCTGATTTAAAACACCACAAGGTTCTATCTGTTTTGCGAGCAACAGTGGAATTAGGTACAGTAGAAATGATTTGTATTAGACAATGGTCGGAAAGACCTAAAGGCGAAAGAACGGAAGTTTTATAAATAAGAGGGTTTGATGTAAGAAGGAGATCTAGAAGATGTGGGGTATGATTAGGGTTATCAGGGATTCTTGTGGGTTCAGAAATCATTTGTATGAGATCACATGAAATAGCAAATGTTTCTGCACTATGACCAGCGGGCATTGTAGTAGATGAAAACTGAAGCCAATTAGAGTTATGAACATTTAAATCGCCTACAATTGAGATATCGCAAGATGGAAACTGGGACAGGAGATAGTCAACTTTCATACTAAGGTAATCGAAGAAGTCTTGAAAGTTACTGTCATTAGGAGACCTATAAATGCAACAGTAGAATTTCACAAAATTAGGACCAGAATGTTTAAACCAAATCACGTCAAAATTTTTATTTTCTAAGGAAGAAACCCTCTTGCAAGCAATTCTATCCTTGATGTAGGCACATACGTCTCCTTTATATCGAAAGTTAGAGTGAAGGTGGTATTGAGGAAATTGCAAGTCGGGTGACTCAGAGCTTTCAGAGGAGACTTGTGTTTCAGATAGAAACAAAATATCAGGTTGTAATTGTTCAAGATGTTGGTGAATAGCATTAAGATTAGACCTGATACCGCGGATGGTACAGCAGTGAATCAGACCGAGGTCGCTTGAGCCCTGCCATCCCGGACATCCGAATGGGGCAGGATTTTACGTCCGGAATTTATTACCATAGAAACCACAACCATCTTATTTTTTAATTTGGGACTTTTAATCCGATAGGAAGACAGTGAGGGCGAAAAGAAAGAATAAGGATGAGAATAGATTAAGGATGAAGGAAAAGGTAACCGGCAGCCCTTATCGAGCTCATAAAATTGGAGACCCATTATTAAGGAGCCCATGGTAAGGGTGGTGGTACCTCCCCGGCATCTCTCCAAGTAACAAATGTGTCATCTACCTAGTTCATACCAAACTACAGGTTTTTTAGGTGTATTTTGTAACGCTGTTTCAAAGTTTTCCACGTAAAAATTATCTACAACAGGACTACCCATTGCTACACCATCAAGCTGTAGAATTTATTATTCCACTGAAAATAAGTCGTAGTGCTGAAAAATAATTATTTCCTTTGGAAAAACATGATTAATATATTCAATAGTTTGCTTTAGAGGGACTTTTGTATAAAATGCCACAATAACAAGACTGCTTATTATATCACCTTCTTCAATTTTGAAGTTATGTATGTTTTCAGTAAAGTTGGCAGAATTTTTAACATAATAGAGTGTTTTATCTATATGAAGTTGTAATAAAATGATAAAATGATATATGATGTTTTGCAAGATTATGTGTAGGAAAATCAATTGTACTAACAATAGACCTAAGGGAACATTAGGTTTATGAATTTTTGGTAGACCATATAGTTTTGGTGAAAGAGCTTCATAGTTCGTTAGTTTCTTTTCGATTTCTTTAGGTATAGGTGGTAATTTAAGTTCTTCAGTTTTCAAAAGAAACTTTGTAGGATCTTTTGGTAGTTCTCGGTAAGTCTATTGTTCCAACACTTGTTCTATTTAATATTTTGTCTAACAGTTGCATTACCTTTATCTGATTGTAATATTATTGTATTTTCATTACGTTGAAGATCAAATAAAGCACGCGCTGACGAGGTTGCTCTTTGGAGGTTTTGCTTTATGTAATATGTTAACAGTTTTACGTTTAACTTCATTTGTACCATCAAAAGGTAATGATTTAGTAGAATTCTCAATATTGGAAATTATATCTTCAAAATGTATTACTCTTGTTGTTATCGCTTTTTTTTCCACCCTTAGAAAGGGTGTTGGCATAAACTGAAAAAATTTGATCAGTAACGTTTTTATTAGCAGAATATTGCATATTATATTGCTTCTTGAATAATTTATCAAATTCTGCTTTTTGATTTTACATCAGATGTCAAAATTTATCTCTATACATTTAAATTAATCAATCAATTTGATCGCAATCTGCCCTATTTAATATACAGTGTGTGCGAAAATTTGCTTACAAATGGGATTTTTCTCCAATATTACGTTTTGTGAAAAGTTCTTTCTGCAGATGAGTTTTTCTTGTCCTAAAACTTATTTAACATCAATCAGATCAAAGTTAACATGCACACTATACAGGGTAGAACATAACACACATGTTTTGCTTAAGAGGAAAGTACTTTTATTTCAATAGATAGAAAAAAAGTTGTTTGAAATTCAATTTTATGGTAAGAGATGAAATATTGGCTAAAGATTTTGAACATTTTATTTATTTTTGTTGAAATGAAAAATCCACAGAAACATACACATATTGAATTTCGGCAACTTTAAGTAAATTTAAATTATTCTACTTTTGAGATGTAACTCACATGACCACCCAGAAGCTCACTGCACTTGATGGCCCTCCGTCTCATATTTTCTCGAACATTTTTTAGCATTTCATGTGTAAGGGATTGACAGGCTTCTCTTATTCTTTGCTTCAGTTCATCGCCATTTCGCGAGTGAGTTTTGTACAACTTTTGCTTCAGAAATCCCCACAGAACAAAAATCGAGAGGTGTTATATCAGGTGATCTTGAAGGCCAAGGAAAAAGATTTAAAACTTTTTGTACAGCCCTACCGATCCATTTGTTCGGAATATTGCCATTTAGCCAATCTCTTACACATGCGTGGAAATGTGCGGGGGCGCGAAAAATCATATGGTGTCTTTCTTCAAGCAGCATATCGTCCAGAACGTTTTCTAACTCTTTGTTGAGAAAATTAAAAAAATTGTTGCCATTGATGCTGTTCTCAAAAAAGAATGGTCTAAGTAACCTGTCGCATATTATTCCACACCAAACATTAACCTTTTCAGAGTACTGGCTACGACACTCTACCTACCAATGTGGACTCTTAGTGCTCCAATACCGAGAATGGTGAGAACTAAATATTCCGTTTGTTGTAAATACTACTTCGTCAGAGAAACAAATTTTCTTAAAAAAATGTCTATCACCTTTTAAACATCCTAAAAGCAATACACAAAAGTCCAAGCGCTGATTCAGGTCTCTTTCCATTAAAGTGTGCATAAATTTTGGCTTAAAAAGTTTAAATCTGTGCTTTTTAGTATCTTTCTTGTAAACGTGGTGGTTACATCCAAAGTCCGGGATATTTGTCTAATGCTTTGTTTGGGATTCTTGTTCAGTAGTATGTCTAACTCTTTTCCATCATACATCCTCAGTTGTTCAGGTTCTTTGAAAAATTTCGGATTGCAATTTCTAAAATTCGACATAACAATTAGTACTTTTTCTACCTTTTCTTAATTATTTAACTTCATTTTCATTCAAATAAGATTATAGTATGTAAATAAATGACGTTACGTGGAATGTAGGTAAATATACAGGATCTCTATAGGTTTTACCAAAAGTTATACCTTTTGAAGATATAATTTCCAATATTGAGAATTCTGTTAAATCGTTACGATGTAAAACTATTAACATATTACGTAAAGCAAAATCTCCAAAGATCAACCTATTCTTTCTTCAACGCAGTGCTTTATTTGATTTTGCCCATAATAAAAATTCAATAATATTACAATCAGATAAAGGCAATGCAACTGTTTGCATCAAATATGAATGACTATCACATTAAAGTAGAACAACTGTTGGCATCACACACTTATCGTGAACTACCAAAAGGTCCTATAAATAAGTTTCTTGTGAAAACTAAAGAACTTAGTAAATTATCACCTGTTCATGAAGTAATAAAAAAGAAACTAACTCTGAAGCTCTTCGCCAAATTTATATGGTCTACCAAAAATCCATAAACCCAATGTTCCTCTAAGGCCTATCGTTAGTGCATTTGGTTCTTCTACATATAATCTCGCAAAACATCTTGCATTTCTATTACAGCTTCACCCGATTGTATTATATTAAAAATTCTGCCGACTTTATTGAAAAAATACATAATTTCAAACTTAAAGAGTTTTGATGTTTAATTTTTCACAAAAAGAAATTGTTGAATATATAGATCATACTTTTCCAAACGATATAACCATAACTTTTAGCACTCTCTTACGACGACTTATTTACGGTGAAATAATAAATTCTATGAACAGCTTGATGAGTAGCCCTCTTAGTCCTGTTATAGCTAATTTTTACAAAAACCTTTACCTTGATGTAGATATGTAGATGACTCATTTATTTGGAGACATGGAGAAGAAGCACTACACGAATTTTTAATTTTTATAAATGGTACACATCCTAACATTCAGTTTACCATGAAAAGAACATACTAATATCTAAAACTAATAATTCACTATCTTTTAAAGTTCACATCTTTCGGAGTGTATAAGTTATCTTGTTGTAGAAAAGTATACGTTGGAACCACAAAACGTAGCTTTTATAAGACGTAAAGTACATATGAGATTTTGTAGATCAAATAAACCAGAAAAATTTGCGGTAGCTGGACATGCTTTATATAATTTAAATCATGACATTCAATTTGATAGATACCTTCATAAATTATCAAACCACAGTCTACATCAAAAAATTTGTGTAATTCAATATTTAGTGGATCGAGCAAAACGAATTTGTGGTCCTGAATTTTTGAAAGATGAATACCAATAATTTAGTTAATGATATAAATAATGCCATTACACCAAATCTATCGCGACATTAGGGCTGTTTTTAAACCCACAAGAAAAATTAAAAAACGTTTAAGGTAACCAAAGGCTATGCCAAACCCATATAATCTTACGGAGTATATAAGTTATCTTGTTCTTGTGGAAAGTATACATTAGAACCACAACACGTAGCTTTTATAAGACGTAACTTTCATATGAAATTTTGTAGATTATATAATTTAAATCATGATATTCAATTTGATAATATGGAAATATCGTCAAGACAAACTCATTATTATGTTTGCTTACAGCGTAAAACTATATAAACAACCTAGTAACTTTAATAGACAAGAAGAAAATCTCCGTTTAAATAGGTTTTGGCATCTTACAATTAAAAAAAGGAACAATGCTGCGTCTTAATTTTATTTTTACTTTTGGCATGTCTAGGTTTTTCCTAGACCTTGAAGTACATATTTCGCCAATTACATGTTAAATTATCACAGCACTATAATTTAACATGTGCAGATGCAATTAAAATTAAAATAAAAAATTATATGAAACGTACTGTATTATGTTTTCACTGTAAAAGAATACCATTATTAACAAAACTATTTCTTTGTTGGATTTAACTCGATTTTTTATTGATGTCAAGTTGCTATTTGTGAATGCTTCAATTACAGTTTTTCACAACTTTATACTTACATCATGATTTGATTAAATTTTGTTAAATTTGCTCTTTCAGCATAACATTTTGCTCTGTTAGCCTTGGACCATTAGAGAATGTTTTAATCTGTCAGCTTCAACAACATTTAATTTATTAAAAAAGATCTAGTTATTCTTTACTAAAATGGTATTCCATAGTTGCCTTTATACGTTTATCAAGCTGGCTTACTAATAGCAGGCTTATGTTTGCGTTTTCACTTTTTCAAACTTCACAAATCGGTTTCAATCTCTTAAACAATTCTGAAATATACTATTACTGCTGAGGATGGTAACTGTAAGTGAAATTGAAACGTATAGATTTGTGTATAACGTAAATACAAAAATGCACTATTAAAAACCCCAAAGAAGCTAGTATTTTAAATATGTGTAATAATGGTGAAACTTTACATTTTATATTTAACATACAATTCATAATTTTAGTTTATTGTACATTAGCTAGTACCTAAATGTTTAAAAATTCATTTGTAAACTAATTTAATGAAATTGAGCGTTAAATGTCGAGTATATTTTATGTGTTTTTCTGAGCTGCTGAATAAACAAAGTTTTGTTGGTTTAACATCGTTACAACTGACATCAAACTCCTTTAGGAACTAAAATCTATTTTGGTGATGATTCTTGTTTGAAAATATCTTTTTATTGTAAATTTCTAATTTATCATTACCATAAACTTTAATCAGAAATTCAAAATTAGATAGCGTAATGTTCATTTGTATCCCTTCTTTTTTTTCCTAAAGTAATTTAGAAATAACTAAATTCTTGTTCTATTTTCTATTTGCATGTCAGTCATGTTGAAATGAGCAAAGACGTTTGGAGGCCGGGGCGCGCACCCTCTTGATTTGCCTGTCCAAGCAGAATATCAGCGAAGAAGCGTGGAATGTTGCTTGCAAGTATTACCGCATAGACAGACATTGAACGCTGTTTCTGTGCAGGAAAGATTTATTACCTCTTGGAACTGAATGGTTGTAGAGGGATGTTTAGCGGTATATATGCACCGCACAAGTTGATATTTGAATTCAATAATATTTGTGGGATACCTATAATTTATTATTAGGTAAAAGCATTCGAACTTTACTAATCCACGCACAGTTAGAATTCATAATTGACCTTTTTTTCAAATATATGAAAGGGCCAGAAAGTTTTTCCTTTGACCAAGTGATTTAATTTCAATTACTACTTTCATAGATGACTTTCTCCGACCTTCTGCGTGCAGGTGAATACATAATAATTAATGATTTTAGGGTTTTATTTAGATTTCGGTTGAGATAATCAACATTAATTAATTTAAATAAACCCCAAGGAAATGTACATGTACGGGGTAAAATTTGCACCACTAGTGTCAGTATAATAAATTGCTATTTCAAACTTTCTGTTACTCTAAAGGTGATTGTAAAGGTAACTAAACAAAATAACTTTTTATTCGATTCAAATCAAAAATTAAAAAAAAAAGTTCGGTGGTGTACAAGGCCAATATATTGCAGACACGGAATTTATTTGATGAACTTGGATGTAAACTATGTGTATTTACTATGTTTATATAACTACCTTTAATTAAAACCGTGTATGTAGGAATGCAAATTTTAAATTAATCACTATAGATAAAAAAGCATTTCCTAAACATTGTACAAAAAATTAAATGCCGATTTTTAGTTACAAACAAGTCGAAAGAGTATGATTATCGCCTAAACATAAAGTAATTAATCATTTCAAATTAGATTCTACCGTTGTTATACAGAACAGCTGCTAATTACAATCCAAAGTCTATCATTCAAACCGTAGTATATGTGAGTCTTGAAACTAGTCTATATTTTTCGATGTAAAAAATGGCAAGCTGCATTTAATTAAATATTTTGTTTTTGAACAAAACTGGATTTACTTTACGAGAATTATTACAAACTTGTATATTATATATTACATAAATCTACATCAACCCTCAATGCGTGAAACTTACACAATTGTGTTAATACCATAATAATTAGAAATATAAAACTTCTGCTATTTTATTTTTGAACGTGCGTATTTAGTACGGTAGAACCGATGCAATTGTGCAACATGTTTTTTAATATTATAAGATAATTAAATAAGTTAAAGTTTGATTCAAATAAAGTTGGGTATCACTCATCCATGTAAAACTCTATAGTAAAATTACATATCTTTATCTCTCTTTCTCTACTACATATATTAGTAAAGGTTGGCCATAAAAACATAAATCTGCTGTACTTTTCATATTAGCGCACTAAAACATGTGTCGTGATTAAGAGAAGCAGAATGTGTCACCCCTGTATTGTTTATGCGTTTTTGCTTTACTTTTTTATAAGAAAACAGTTTTTTTTCAAAACTATCTACAGCTTGTACAGTGAATTATTGGTAATTTGGTAACATTTTTACATAATTTATATAAAATTTTCATAATTTTGATATGCTACCTTGAATCTCAAGCGTAGCTCGTAGTTATGAACGTGCTTAATTATTTTAAACTGGAACGTGACAATCAAGGGGCACTCGTTCCATTTGAATCTGTTATGAAGGTGTATAGTAAATTATTGTGTAATATATGATACTTGAAAGGACTACTTTTAGCGCACGTCTGAAACATGTGGAGTGAGTATAAGAACAGTTACTGCTATAAAAAAAGGGTTTCAGAAGCCCAAAACGTAAATAAACCCCATAGTCACCAGGTAAGCGGAGAAAATGTACGAAATCTAAGCCCAACGAAGCTCATGACTATGTGAAGGAGAGAAAATTTATGAAGTGCATTCAAAAAGTAACTACAAATATCCAAGACACGTCTAGCACTATACCTGTTTTTTTTGTTATGCAGGTTACGCTTGCATCATTACAAAAACAATTAAATCATAGTCAAGCTTTCGATTTCAGTAGATGAAGTTTAAGACGTCCCTTGCATTCCTTTGGCTTTTCATCTAAAGTAGATGATGGTAGGAGGGGTTTACTGGAACAATCACATATTGCCGTCAATCGTGTACAATTCTTAAGAGAATATTACAAAAATAAAGAACAAAAATTATACAATCCTGTATTCTTAGATGAAACTTGAATTTTCAGTCGAGGATCGCAGAAAAAAAGATAGCATGATAAAGCTAAGGAACGCGTGAAGAAGAATCCAATGGGAAAAGGAAAAAGGTTTGTTGTAATTTAGTTAGTACATTATAATTTCTAATGAAATAACTGTATTTTTAGATCTATAGTTGTTCATGCAGGTAATGAAGATGGATTTATTTCTGATGCTACAAAGTGCAGACTATCATGTATGCGGAATTGTTTACAAAATAGTTTGAGAATAACTTAATTGTAAACTCAAAAGAACCATCTTTAATTGTAATGGACAATGCTAGTTATCATTCCAAACTTCTATAAATCTAATAAACCTAGCAAGTTTAAAAAAGAATTACTGCAATTAGTTGCAGATAATGCGATATCAAAGGTGTGCGAAATAGATGGATTAGCACACAAATGTGGACACAGAGTGTTGCGATTACCACCATATTACTGTCAATTTAATCCAATTGAACTGGTATGGGCATAGAACACTACAACAAAAATATAGGAAGACATAATTCCAAATTTAACGATGACCATGTAAAAGAAATATGGATGGAATCCTTGCAACGAATTGATGGGAGATATTGCATTAATGCATAAAACATGTCGAAGTGAGAGTGGCGGGAAATTGAAAAGCATTTTGAGGTTGTGCAACCATTAATTATACCTGTTAACGGTTCCACTGTGTCTGTGTGTCTGGGTGTGTGTGTGTGCGTGTGTGTGGGTGTGTGCGTGTGTGCGTGTGTGCGTGTGTGCGTATGTGCGTGTGTGCGTGTGTGCGTGTGTGCGTGTGTGCGTGTGTGCGTGTGCGTGTGTGCGTGTGCGTGTGTGCGTGTGCGTGTGTGCGTGTGTGCGTGTGTGTGCGTGTGTGCGTGTGGCGTGTGCGTGTGTGCGTGTGTGTGCGTGTGCGTGTCGTGTGCGTGTGTGCGTGTGCGTGTGGCGTGTCGCGTGTGCGGTGTGCGTGTGCGGTGTGCGTGTGTGCGTGGTGCGTGTGTGCGTGTGCGTGTGTCGTGTGCGTGTGTGCGTGTGTGCGTGTGTGCGTGTGTGCGTGTGTGCGTGTGCTGGTGTGTGCGTGGGTGTGCGTGTGTGCGTGTGCGTGTGGTGTGCGTGTGGCGTGTGTGCGTGTGCGTGCGTGTGTCGTGTGGTGCGTGTGCGTGTGTGCGTGTGCGTGTGTGCGTGTGTGCGTGTGTGCGTGTGCGTGTGTGTGCGTGTGCGTGTGCGTGTGCGTGTGTGTGCGTGTGCGTGTGGTGTGCGTGTGCGTGTGCGTGTGCGTGTGGTGTGCGTGTGGTGCGTGTGTGTGCGTGTGTGCGTGTGCGTGCGTGTGCGTGTCGTGTGCGTGTGGTGTCGTGTGCGTGTGCGTTGCGTGTGCGTGTGCGTGTGCGTGTGCGTGTGCGTGTGCGTGGGCGTGCGTGTGCGTGTGCGTGTGCGTGTGCTGTGTGTGGTGCGTGTGTGTGTGTGTTTGTGTTTGTTCATGTGTTTGTGATATGGTGGTGGCTGTGTGTGCGTGTGTGTCGTGTGTGCGTGTGTGCTGTGTTAGTGTGCGTGTGATGCCGTCGTGCTGTTCGTGCATGTGTTGTGTGCGTGCGTGCGTGCCTGCGTGCCGGCGTGCGTGCGTGCTTGCTTGCGTGCGTGCGTGCGTGCGTGCGTGTGTGTGTTATTTATTTTTCCCATTGTTTGTAGAATAAATAGAGATAGAAGGGATAGAGCACCCTTTTAATCCCTGATTTCTACTCCAACGGAGCATATTCGATTTTTTTGTTAAATTGCGAATCCATCATGCTTTTCAGACAAAAAGTTTTACATTATCTAAATCGATAAGATAACAGTTTCTAAGATATTTGCAATTTTAGGTATTTATTACCAAATCATTAAGCAGGTTAATGTTCTGTAGTATTTGGGAAACAGCATCAAAACGTGAAAATCAGTGTTTCGGGAAGAATATACGTACCTTCAGGAATTGGTAGATCTAATCATTTTAATACAAAACTTTCATATAGACGTCCAGTGCCTAGTGCTTTGGTTTCGAGGAGTGTCAAAGTTAAAAACCTGCCTAGGGAGTTGATAATAAATGTCTAAAAATGCAAAAATCTTAGAAAAAGGGCTCTCAAGGTAACCAAACCGGATTATGAAAATATCAGCAAGTCTTACATACTTGCAGATTGTAAAAGCGCAAGAAGAGGGTATCATATACCTTTGAACTTACTTCATGGAATTTTTATAATCAGTGCATTCGTCAATACTGATAACTGTAACAGAATCGTCTTTCCACGGAATAGCAGTCTCTATCTTTCAAATTCTCCTTAAGGGAGTTGGTGAGTTTCATGAAATTATAACAAGTATTTCTTGTGACGACTAGACCATATCCTAATATTCATTGTACGTACGACATAAATTGGGTCTGAACAAGTTTTTAAATTTGAAAACGCCAGTGATCCAGCTTAGTTTTCCGCAAATAGTTTTTACGATCGTGACAGACATCTCAGCTTCTTAAAATCCTGGAAAAATCGGTTGGTTGGCATATTTTAAAAGATACAGCATTTACCATAGAGCAGCATTAACACCTGCTATTTTTTGGCATGCTAACTCTAAACCTTGCCTAAAGAAACGTGTGAGACAAAAGCAAGGCGTTAGTTTTCGTCGCTAAGTAGCACAATGGTAAATATGCTACCATAAAATTGAAATGGCTTTTTCTGCTGCAGTCAGAACAAGACAGAGCTGCTGAAGGCACTTTTAAGGTTTGATTGGCTCACATCCGTATTACGATTGATGACAATATTCGTTCATCTCAACCGGGTGAAGCTTCAACTGATGGAGTACAATGTTGGCATCACGAGGAAGAAGAGGGCAGGATTTCTCCACGCATTAAAGAGAATGGTAAACATGGAGTAAAAAAAATAATTTTCACTTTACATACTGATGTACTGTAATTGTTGTAGTTTTGTTTTACATTCTGAAAACTGCAGAACTTCAGGGAACAGTAATAGATGCATGAGCATTAATGCTATGTGTGAAAGTGTGGGTGAACAAGATGCTGTTGCATTGAGAGAATTCCATTCATTCAATGGATCAGATGTAATGCCAATAAAAGAGAATAAACAGTCTGAGAAGCGTGGAAATAACTTTCTAAGGCAGCTGAAGCCTTTCAAACTATATGTCTGACACTGCAGTATAATTCTGACCATATTTATCAAATTCTTGAGAAATGAACTGTTTCACTTTGATCCAAAGACGCAAACGAAATTTATTCCATCATATTAGAGAGTTTCCGTTCACTTCAAAAAGTGAAGAAGCACTAAGATAGCATTTCCTTTCTTCATCATACCACGCAAGATAAGTTTGTGGTCGTGTGTGGTCAGTGATAGACAATACTCCAGGTCCAGAAAGATGAGGATGGACTATAGTTGCTGGAAAGTGGTAGTCGGTGTGGTCCGTTCTTCCCTCTATTAGGCAAGAATTGTTTGTGTTGCTCTTGATGCCGTAAACGATTATCTTGCTTAAAGGCCGAGAGTATATGCAATCTTCTTTGAACGGAATACGCTGGTGGTCAACAATTTAGTGGGAAATGCAATAGAAGAGATACCTGTTAAATTGATTGTCATAATATTTAAATCACAATTTCGTAATCGTAATACACGCTTTACGGGGCAAAAAAAACGGATATAGAGCAAAACTCAGTTAGTTTCAATAAAATTTGTGTAAACACGAAAATTTTTTAAATTGTGAAAAATCCTAAAACTTAATACGCCTATAGGATGACTAATGACGGCCACCTTTAAGGGCCGCCACTATGGTGTTCTAAATGGATTGTCAGCTGGTTCACTTTTTAAAAGTTACTGTAACCATAGAAAGCAGAATATTCCAATCAAAAAGTGTACCCGACGTACTAAACTAAACTTGGACGCAACAAGCAAGAAAACATATCCAACAAACACATACACAAACACGTAAACCCAGAGAAACGTGCAAATAAGAAAACTTACAATCAACTATGGACACAAGTACAAAAAAATGTGAACCCGTAAAGATGCAAACATACAAATAAGTAAATGTGGAAGCGGGCATCCCCAAAACGTTAACTCAAAGGTGTATGCCTTTAGTTTTATGAAACTTAACTACATTTAGCCGTATATATTTTTATCGATATAAATAAATATAAAGTACATGTAAAATTTTAACCTAAATTAAACAAAAAAATCTATAGTAAGCTAAGTCAGAAACATCTACTTGCTATTAAAATGGAGGTATTAAAAAAATATCGCTCTATTTCGTGATTTATCAGATAGAAAAACGTTCATTAAATTGTACCGCTGTATTAAGTGATTGGATATACATATTTGATGATTAAATAGGGACTTTGTAATAATTGCATTCATTACAATTCACATACTCTAATTACTTAGTAATCACAATCACTTAGAGAAATGCATACATTGATTTATAATCGACTCTAATGTTGTACTCATGTATATGGCCATACTTTATTTACTGACGAACGAAAATATTTTGCTTTCTGGGTTTTTTAATGAGGTATTTTTGTACTTAAGCTTAAACCCAAAGTTAAAATTAAAATTAAGACATACCATTGTGTGTTTTTTAATAGTAAGATGCCAAAACCTATTTAAACGGAGATTTTTTTCTTGTATATTGAGGTTACTGGGATGTTTATATATCTCAATTGCCAATGCCAATAATGAGTTTCTGTTAACAATATTTCCATTTTATCAAATTGCTCAGCTACCGCATATTTCTCTGGTTGACCTAATCTACAAAATCTTATATGTTCTTTACAACTTATATCAAAGCTACGTTTTGTCGTACCAATGTATGCGCTGCGGAATATGGTAATGAATTTGAAACACCCTAGGTGCCCTTAAACGTTCTTTAATTTTTGTTGTAGGTTTAAAACAGTCCTAATGCCTGTAACGTTAGTTACAAAAGGATGAAAAGCAGTACCAACATTAAGCACTGGTTTTTCTTTATGGTTACGTCTAGTACGTGTGTGAGTGTGTGCGTGTGTCCGTGTGTGCGTGTGCGCGTGTGCGTGTGCGCTTGTGTGCGTGTATGCCCGCGTGAGTGCGTGGTGTGTGCATTTGTGCGTGTGTGCGTGTGTGCGTGTGTGCGTGTGTGCGTGTGTGGTGTGCTGTACGTGTGTCGTGTGTGTGTGTGTGTCGTGCGTGTGTGTGTCGTGTGTCGTGTGTGCGTGATGCGTGTGCGTGTGTGTGTCGTGTGTGCGTGTGTGGTGTGTGTGTGCGTGTGTGCTGTGTGTGTGTGTGTGTGTGTGCGTGTGTGCGTGTGCGTGTGTCGTGTGTGCGTGTGTGCGTGTGTGTGTGCGTGTGTGTGTGTGTGTGTGTGTGCGTGTGTGTGTGTGTGCGTGTGTGGTGTGCGTGTGTGCGTGTGTGTGGTGTGTGTGTGTGTGATGTGTGTGTGTGTGTGTGTGTGTGTGTGTGTGTATGTGTGTGTGTGTGTGTGTGTGTGTGTGTGTGTGTGTGTGTGTGTGTGTGTGTGTGTGTGTGTGTGTGTGTGCGTGTGCGTGTGCGTGTGCGTGTGCGTGTGCTTGTGCTTGTGCTTGTGCTTGTGCTTGTGCTTGTGCTTGTGCTTGTGCTTGTGCTTGTGCTTGTGCTTGTGCTTGTGCTTGTGCTTGTGCTTGTGCTTGTGCTTGTGCTTGTGCTTGTGCTTGTGAGTGTGCGTGTGCGTGTGCGTGCGCGTGCGCGTGCGCGTGCGCGTGCGCGTGTGCGTGTGCGTGTGTGTATGGGAAGAATAATTTCATACTTGCCTTTCCCTGGTTTTTGTCAACTGTTGTCCATCCTCCACACGGTATACTTAGTTCCGAAAACTTAATCTGCGTGCTTGTTTATCTCTCTCGTTTCCACTTGTTATGGGATGGTTTCGGGGAAAAGTCACGTTTTTTTATTTCTTAAGGAACATCTAAATATGAATTGTTATGATTCTGGGATTAACGGCTGTTAAGGTATATTTACTTTGTTTAAAGAATTCTCCCCCTTAGTAACCCGATTTCTTCCCCTTGAGGTAAAATTTTAAAAAACATGGGTCTAATGAGAATTGATTCCCCTATTTTCACATCTCCAGCTGCCCGGATTTATGAAGAGGCCTATTTTTCAACCCTTGATTTCTATTCCTTAGGAGTTTCAAAAAATCCTCTCTTAGTATGCGCTGCATGTTACCCAATCTTGAAGTTCCTACGGCTAATGGACTTTGCGTTGATTGTTGAGTGAGTCAGTCAGCCTTGTATTAATATATATTAACCATTAATACTATCAAAGCACAAATAAGTAAATCAATTAATACAATGTCAGATTAGACATTAACGTGACAAATGTTAAATACCCAAAGACAGTACAGTAATGCAATTCAATAAGCAAATCATATAGCCATATTTCACATAAGAATATGAAGGTAAACCTATTCATTTATAAATACAAAAATGCAAACCATTAATTTTAGATACAATAAAATCAACACGGAACCAATCATCGGTTAAACTTTTATAAGATGTGACATCGGGAATATACAGTGCATCAGTTCCTGTGTATTTAACATTATCAGTTACTATTATTCTACAGTTATTTTTGTAACTGTTGATAGAAATTGTTACGTATTACTCTTCCAATCCTCGCACTCGTACAATTGGGTACGTTGGAATTGTATAATAGAAAAGGCGAAAGGGGCACGAACTGTATAAATGTAGGAAGCCAAATACAAACCCAAGGCACAAGCGTTCTGTAATAAACCATGTTAAAAGCAACAACAAAATTAAAACTTTAAGAAGAAATTATAAGCAGCTTGCTATTCTTCAACGCTAACGTTGCATTTCACGCTTCTACAATCCCATGAATTTGGAAAATAACCACATGTTCAGACAGTTTTTAGAAAGTAGTTTTAATTCCAACACCTGAAAGATGTTGTCCGTTGTGCTTGGAGTTACGGTGTTGAGGTATTATGACTTTTCCCAGATTTGTTTAGTCGTGTCCGAAATTATGAATAATCTTCGCTATTTTTAGCTGCGTCCCCGAGATATGAAAAATGCAAGTTATAACTTGTTTCCATAGAGATTTGTATATTCAGGTTCTTTGAGATTTAAAATTAGTTGCAAGTGAACGTTCTTGTGAGACACTTCTGTACTTATTATGGGGATAATTTCGTAGTAAAAAAAATGTAATCGTCTCGCGGTTTTACACAACAACAGGCTTTAGATTATCTTGTGGAGTTGGAAAACTTATCTGAATGCGAATCCGAAAAAGAAAATAATTACTCCGAAGATGGCGAAAGTGATGAAGCTCTTCCTGTTGATGACAAAAGTAGTGAATAAAGTGAAGAATCTGTCAGCGTGAATAATGTCACTTTCGATCCTTATACATCTAATGAAATTAGTGATGACATTGAACACCATCCAAAACGAAAAAATTACATGCATTTATTTACCTGTGGGGAGTAAACAATCATCCAAATCTAATGATACAGTGGCCGGCGTGTAAGAAGACGAGGAGCCGGCGCAACGTGAAGAACTACGGCGGTTGCCGATTATAATAAAAATACTAAGCAGTGGCGTATCACATTTGTATGTTTAATTATATGTATATTGAAAGAATGCGTATGAAGATTATGTGTAATGTAATAACATATTGATTTTATTAATTTAATTATAGAATTACTTCCAGTATAGCTTTTAATTATAATAAATTGCGTATTTACATAAAATATGGTTCTTTGAATTGCTTTTGATATACCATTAAAATATACATTATGCACCATGTGACGCCTCTGCGGTAAACGAACGCGGGAATTTGAACAACATCATAAAGTCATCTTTCGCTCATAGGCGGGCTCGTCTTCTTACACGCCGGCCACTGTATATGGGAAGTTGTGGAATCAAGTGGACCTTATGTTGGCCGTATAATTCAAAGAAATGCAAAATACTCCTGGACCAACTCCTTATGCAAAAAGAGATGTGTTTGCTAACTCTGTGCTAAGTGCATTTCGATTGTTTATAGATAACACAACGCTAAAACACATTCAGAAATGTACTGAAATTGAAGCCAAACGACAACTAGGAGTAGATACAAACTGTTCATTGTCTCTTCAAGAACTTGACGCTTTTCTTGCAATATTGCAAGGTTGTGGTGCTTACGGCGCAAGAACACTACCGCTTGACAGTTTATGGTCTGTTACTTGGGGACCGCAATTTTTCGTGAGACCATGTCACGCAATGGAATTCGTGAAATCATGAGATTTTTAAGATTTGATACTCGATCAAAACGAAAAGAACGTCTTGTTAGTGATAAGTCTGCTTTAGCGTCCGAAATATGGGATAAATCTATTAGTACCTGTAAAGCTTGCTATGTTCCAGGAGCAAACATTACAGTAGACGAATAACTGTTTTCCACTGAAGCTAGATGCAGATTTAAACAGTATATGGCAAGTAAGCTTGATAAATTTGGTGTAAAATTTTGGCTAGGTATTGATACGGATTCTTAACATCTCCTGAATGGTTTTCCTTATTTAGGAAAAGATCATATGCGTTCTAACAACGAACCTCTTCCAGAATATGTTGTTTTAAAATTAATGAAACCTTTACTAAATATGGGTAGAACTGTTTCTACCGACAACTTTTTTACCAGCCAAAACTTAGTAACAATGCTGGCATAAAAGGAACACGACAGTAGTAGGAACAATGAACCGAGCAAGAAAGGAATTAACAATTTGTATCAAGAATAAAAGGGCAGAGTTATATTCTACCGCAGTAATGAAAAAGAATAAAAGCACCTTGTCAATTTATCAGGGTAAACTTAATAAAAATGTCATATTGCTAAGTACGCTACATCCAATTGGGGCTATAGATGATGGCAAAAAGAAGAAACATGAGACAGTGTTGTATTACAATGAAACAAAGTTTGGGGTAGATGTGTTGGACCAAATGGCTAAAAAGTATTCTACGAAAGCTGGTTCATGTAGATGGCCAGTTCATGTGTTCTACAATGTTTTAGATCTTGCCACAATCAACGCCTGGATAGTTTATCAGGAAGTCGTAGGCAGTAAAATAAAAAGAAGAGACTTTGTTTTCTCTCTAGCTGAGAAACTAAGAAAAGAGTATTTCGATTCGAAACAAGATTCTGGTGTACCAGCACATCTGATACAACGAAACCTAAAAAACGTCATCAGTGCCAAATTAAAAAAGTGACAAAAATAAAACTGCTGACGTTTGTTCAATGTGTAACAAATATGTTTGTGGAAAATGTGGAAGTGTAACAAGGACCGTTATTTGTTTGAACTGTAGAGCGTAATACAGCATGTAAAACTGTACCGAATTCTAAATGTATTAGAATTAATTTTATTTTTATTTAATTAAAATGAATATTTACCTAAAATGTGTTTTTTTATGTTTCTTTCTCAATTAAGTGTAAAATATATAAAGAATACATCTCAAAATTACCTTTCTTGTCAAGAGGTCATAATGACCGGCCACGGCAGTTTTAGTTATTTCCAATAGCCATCGGTGCAAGTATTAAGCGGTACAGATGACGTATTATTCACATTACAAATACGTGCGTTATATTTACATTTTCAAATAGTTATTCAGAATCCGAGGGAAAATCAGACATTTAGTATAGCTTTAGTTATTTAGATTAGACATTAATTTATTCTTTTTATTCTATTAAATAATAATTTACCATACAGACTTAGTTCTATAGTTTTATATATTGATTTAATATACCAAAGTAAGTCATTTATTTGTGCTACGTTATAATTTAAACATTTAGTTTTCTTTGGAGGTTGCTTTAGTATTTGGTTTAATAAAAGTTTTTTGGTACTATTTTGTTGTTGATTACTTTCATAATTATATATATATATATATATATATATATATATATATATATATATATATATATATATATATATATATATATATATATATATATATATATATATCTGTGTGTGTGGTGCGGCGTGCGCGCGTGTGTGTGTGTGTAAGTGTGCGAGTGTGTATGCGTATGCCTGCGTGCGTGCATGCGTCAGTGTATGTGTGAACGTGTGTGTACGTGCGTACGTGTCTATATGTGTATGTGCGTGTCTGCGGATGTGGGTGTATGCGTGTTTTCGTGTGTGTATGATCGTATGCGTGCGTGTATGTGTGTGTGTGGGGGGGGGCACGCGCGCGCTTGTTCATCTGTTTGTGTGTGTGTGTGTGTGTGTGTGTGTGTGTGTGTGTGCGTGTGTGTGTGTGTGTGTGTGTGACCTTTTTGTCTGGCGGGGTAATGAAAAGACAATACTGATAACTAAGCACTCTGTCATCTACTCTGCCAGTGTTCATGTAGGTTTTATATCAAATTACATGGTGGTAAAACCCCGTTGAGAGGTAGCAGATCAGGACGAACGAAACAACCTATTAAGTCACAAAAAATCCGTTACCATGGACAGCGTTCCGAAGCAGAGGGGACAAATTTGTTTATTTTATCATCTAGTAATTTAAAGGGAATTGTTTAATTAGGAAATAATTAATTAAAAGAGGTTGTTAAGTATTTATACTCTTTGCAGATCTATGTGTTTCCGTGTAGAATATCGCATTGATATACGTAAGGCTTTCCATGAGGTTTGGCGCAATGCACTTTGCCTCACGTGTCCAGCCTATGATCTGCCTCAAAAACTATGCGCACGAACCTCAGGTTTTCTGTGCAATCATATCATCTATGGCCTACTTGTGGGAAACTGAGTCAGTATTGAAGCGCACTGTATTCCCCCGGCACATAAACGATGTTATTAACCACCAATAATACTATTCATATCTATGCAGATCCCTTCGACTAACATCTAGTACCGAACTAAAATCATGGTGTTCAACAATGTTGAAGTATCTATCAAAAGCTGTTTTAAGAATCGCCGGTGGGGCAAATGAAAGCTTAGTTGTGTACTACACTACACAGTTTTCTTTAAATAAACCATCAAACTCACACCCCACTCACGTGAACTGCGCAATTCTAAAAACCAGCCTTGCTTAAATTCATTCGTACGTAACTTGAGTAAGATCTCCGTTGGCAGACGTACATTTCGTATTTGATATCGACAACTGCTAAAGCCATTCTTATTTCCTCTCCCGGGCCCCGAACTATTTCTCCTTGACCGAACGAATGGTATGTGCTAGAATGTATCATCGATGCGCATGCACCCATATGTTTAACAAATCCAGCAAATCGTCAATTTCATAACAAATTGTTAAATCCCGAATCAACCAACTACCACTTTGCTCCTTAGGTAAAGATGATACCACTTAGGATTTGTGTTTATATGGCTTGAGCTTAATACAAAATTTGAATTTGATCAGTAAGAGAACCAATAAATTGAAAATGGCGATTATATTTAAACCGAGTAAACAGATTCTTCTTCTATGAACAAGCTGCAATCAACTAAATGAATGGAATGAGACCAACGGATCGTCAATAACCAAATTTTTATTCATGCTATTACATTTGTTCAATTTACAATTTGTTCTATTATTATGAATATTACTATTACTATTCAACTCACCCTCGCTATGTCAACTATAAACCAATTACAATTTAGTATTTTTTATATTTGGACCAATCAGAGCACATTGGGCGACAATTCCACTAGCGGAGTATTCCCGACAATTTTTTCTTTTCCTATGAAATTTAATTGCCTTCCGGTAAAATGTCGAATTGACATAAACTTTGACGTTTATTTTGTTTGTCCTAGTAATGCAGACTCTGACTACCATCGAAACCACTATATAACCTGCAAACTGTTCTAAATTAAAGCTAATTAATTAATTCACCATTTGTCAATTGACCGTCAATTTTATCGTTGAAAAGTCTTTTAAATACCACTCGTGGCCGACGAATTGCATAAATTTTTGTCAAAATGCTTAACGTGTTTATTGCTCCAAATTATATCGAAGCAATAAACACTCATACACTTTGGCAAAAATTTTCGGCAATCCATCGGCCACTTGAGGTATTCTATATGAAAATATCCCGTCCTCAATAACGACGGGAGATTTCCGATCGGAAATTTCCTGTCGTCAATAGCAACGGATAATCTTGGGATATTTTCTTACCGCTTGAATTAATTACCGGAAATTTCTTCTCGTTCACAAATGTTTTCAGAAAATTAATTTTCAAAACATTTGTGACTCGAAAGAATTTCCATGTGTGTAGGCAGGATAACTACAACAATTTTAATCGGATCTAATGATACTTAATACTATTATTAATAAAATTCTGGGTTCTGTAAAATCTCAAAAGCCCTTTTTTAAAAATATCTGGAAAGCTATCAACTTTATAACAAAGAGTATAGACACGTTTCTTGAGAATAATTAAATTTAATAGGTTTTCTTCAGAAAAGTTTTTCGTAGGAAGCCTTAAAAGTTTGCTAAACCATAAAATCTTGTGCATTAATCGGTGGAATATGTGATAAGTAGACGATAAGACTATCCTTTTGTTCTTGGTCGAAGACCTATCCGCCTCATATTGAAATTCCTTATTTGTAGGCCAATTTTTTCGGGAAGAAATTAGTTCGGATTTGCTCAAAATGCTTTATCGCGATTCATTATTTTTAGATAATTTCATTGAGAAAAAGTCTATATGCGTTATTTTAATCCTTAAATCCAAAATGCTTTTAAATCACGACCACGCTGTTTCTTAGATAGCCATAGTAGTTAGTACTGGGGCTTTCGTGGCCTCTCACAATTTACAAAGGAACAATGTGAATGAAGAAAACAAAAACTTTTTTTTTATTATTTTAAGTTTATCTATTTCATAATGTCTTTAGCATTAACAGTTAAAATATGTACTGCTATTAAGTGTAGTTAATCAAAGCAACCATGCGTTAACGTTATATGAAAAAAGTCAAAGAACTGATCTGCAATTCATATATGAACAGAAATACCAGTAGTTGTACTGCAGGGTGTTGCAATATATTTAGTACTACAATGACAAGCTCTGAATACTTCTTGATCACCTTTGATTGACAGTTGAATACAACCACATGAATCGATGACGTCATCAACGTCGGATTTTCTGAACTTAGCACATTACGCAATCATTAATCAGTCATACATTTTTAAAGGTAAAATTACAGAATAGCTATCTAGTTAATTAAAGTGATTCACCAAATTTAAAGTGCTTTGTGGGTGGGTTTTCTATTATAAACGTCTTTATTTAAACATCTTTTAATTGAAATTAAATTAATCATTTTAAAATTGAATTAAGTTTAGAAAAATGAAAAATTACCTATAACTAATAAAAATTTAAGAGAAAAATTTGCATCTATTATTTGTGGATTGGTGTGTATTGACGGGCACCATATGCTGCAACACGCAATATGTCCATTACCTACATAATTCCTTGCTTTTCTATTAGTTGCGCCCCTGCTTTTGAAGGTTCAGTAGCTTAGTTTGGTGTCAATATCATAATTAATGAAAAACAATATTCAATCTTATTCTTTGTTTAAAGTTGATGAAATGATTAATAGTAGGACGTTAGACATAAGAAATATAAGTGAAAATAATTTTTAGTTGATAAGAACTATGTGATACAGTCCTTAACTTATTGTTTGATAAGGTTTTTATAACCTTTTGTCAAATTCACTCACTCAAATCCATTCGAACAGTTATTTGCATATAGACATAGTTGTCTTTAGTAATTTAATTTCCGTTAATCAATAAAGTTGTTAAATGCATCATTTTATGATATAACACCCTAGACGAGAATGATCATCACTACCTACATGATACGAAGACTGTATAGTCTTAGTGTCATTGCATACCTACATACGTTTTTGAAATTACAGAATAGTTTCACTTCATTGTGTAGCATTCCTTTTCATACCAATTTTATTTCTCTTTATTAATATTTTGTTTGATTTTAATTTCGGTTTAATTTCACGTTATAATTTTCGAGTTGTAACTTTTAATACAAATGTAAAATGGTAATGTATTAAATTTATTTAATAGCTTAACCAAGAATGCACAAATGGGATAGTTTCATTTATACAGGTACATCTACCTATTTGTTTATAACACCAAATTGCTTAATTGCAACATAAAGGTAATGTCCATTTTAATTCAGAATTAATGCATTAATGAAATGGACATATTTTTATCTGTAACGTTTCGTCACGTTTGGTCTTTTTCTAGATTTATAAAATAAAATTATATTAATACAGCATAAGATTTCATTTTAAAATCTAAAGCAAAATTAACATAAGTAGATGACAGGGAATTGTGCACTTCTTAGAAAGAGTTAATAACTTGACAAACCACTTAATAGTTTAAATAGTTATTAATTATATAAAGAGGAAGATCTAATGCATTAGTATGGGAGTGCATAACTTTTCCATAAATACTTAAGTAAACTTTCCTCTCAGTCTAAGCTGAAGGTTCTATTAGTAGTACATACATGGTGACCCAGTCCTCTGTAATCGGTCCATAGCTTGTTTACTATTCAATATATCGATTTTCGCTTTTCGCGATCTCGTAGATATGGTTTTGGTGCACAACTTAAAAACATTTTCAATATATACAAGGTGTCCTACTAAGAGTGCTGCACCAAACTTGTGTTTTTTTTTAAATGGAACACCGGAATATTTTCTTTTTTTTTTTTCCTTGTACAAACATAATGGATGTTTGCATGAGTCATTATGGGAAATCACTGTGAAGAAAGCCATGCCTATTTCTAAAAAACTCGCTAATAAAAGTTTCACAATAACTTCTAGCTTCAGATGATACACAACTTTTTTTCTGGTATGCACACAATATACAGGGTGAGCTAAAAGACAAAAAGCTTGATTACTTCATTTTTTCAAATGGAACAGCCTATTTATTTTTTCACCGTTCGATGGAATTTTTGATAAGCTCTCCGTTGAAATAAGATTTGTCTGGTAAATTCTGGATGTTTCTCTAGGTTTTAACAATAAACGTCTGAATTAAGGCCGGGTTCGAAGTAGTAATAATTTTGGTTAATCTTTTATTCAGTATAACGGCAAAATTGTTAGAAAGTGAACACTTTATAAGATTAATGGATACAATACAGCAAATTTTTATAACAGATGTTTGAATAGGCCACCATTCTGATCGATACACGTCATCAATCGCCGTTCGAATGACAGGTTGACCTTATCTAATAGTTCGACTTGGATTGACACAAATGCTTTGAGAATACGAGCTTTCATGTCTTCTGGTGTTGTTAATTTTACGATATGAACTTTTCTCTCACGCATCCACAAAGGAAAGGTCTATTGACGTCAGTTCGGGCGACCGAGATGGCCAAGCAATAGAACCTCCTCTACCTATCCAGCCACTAAGCAAAGTTCTATCCAGATATTGGCGAACCACTCTGTGGTAGCGCACCGGAGCACCGTCTTGCTGTAGCCACATGTCTCTTCTTGTGATGAGATCGATATCTTCCAATAAAAAGGGAGGTTGATGTTGTAGAAATCTTAAATATTGAGCACCACTAAAAACACTAGCGCAGAAATATGGAACGATCACTTTTGTACCGATTATTCCTCCCCAAACGTTCAGCGACCGTCGGTTCTGATAATCATTTGTTCTTAACCAGTGTGGATTTTCAACAGAATAATAATGCATATTATGCCTATTTACGCTGTCGTCACTTTTAAACATAGCTTCGTCCGTGAACAATATTTTCTTTAAAATGTTTCAGTTCTCATCAATCCTGCCACACATGATTTTAGAAAAGTGTAGTAAACTGTTCTGGAAATCATTACCGTGCAATTCCTGATACGAATTAAACTTGTTCTTCAATATGATCCTGTTCACACTGCTTTGAGAGATGTCCATTCGCACAGTAATAATACGTGTGCTTACATGTGTATTTTCTTGCAATGCAAGCAGAACATTTAATTCGATGTCTTCGTTAATTCTCCTTCCGCGATTTTCTTTTCCTTTGTACTTCACACTTCCTGATTTTTCAAAGCGGTCTCTCAGTTTTGAAAGGAGACAACTTGTGGTGTTCTTCTATCGGGATATTTTGGTGCTAAATTCTTTTGGCAAGTAGAATATTTCCTTCAGCTTCGCCAATTCAGTAAACCATATGAACTAGTCCTTGATGCTCATAATTCATTTTGATCTTCGTACTTGGGAACAATTTTGGCTTGGTTTCACGAAAATTACTGCCACGTAATTCATGGATGCAATCAAGTAGGTGAGTTATTCCAATAATAATTATTGACGCCTCGCCTAGCGGTTTTCTCCAGAATTATTACAGAAATTTTGAACCCGGCTCAATTCAGGGTTTTCAAAAATAAACTAAACTTAAATATCGTAGTTGGTTCTGCAATACCACCTAAGTGCATACCTTGTCAATTTTAAGGTTTTGGTTTGAAAATGTGATTTAAATTGGCTTGAAGTATTTTCTCTTATGTGTTACTTATACATCAATTAGGTATTAGGTTACTGAATAACAACCTGAAATATCTCCCATGTGCGAATTTCTGTGCATGAGGGTAATTTCGATATAACTTTTCGTCATTGTGGTGCTTATAAATATTTGTATTTTTATGGTGTTAGTGATAATAAGCTATTAAAACATTTTTAACAAGTTTTAGTTGTTTGGAATTAATATAGGTAATTGTATTCATAAGTATTCATAAGCATTTTACCTAATTGCTTCTTAATTTTACACCAAACAGTCTACCACGTGTTAACAACAGAAGATATGAGAGCTCGTATTCGCGCAGAATTTGGGGAACTACTAGATAAGGTCCACCTATCATTCAAACCGCGATTGAGGACGTGTATCGATCAGAATGGTGGTCAATCGAACATCTGTTATAAAAATTTGCTGCACTGCATCCCTTAATCTCATCAAGAGTTCATTTTTTAACATTTCTGCCGTTATGATGAATAAAACTATGCTACTAGTCTACTTGATTTTACCAAAATTATTACAACTCTGACCCAACCGGCCTTAATTCAGACGTTTGTTGTTAAAACCTAGAGAAATATCCAGAATTTACCTGACAAACCCTATATCAACGGAAATATTACCGGACTTATTGTAAAACGTTTAGTTGCGAGTTTTTTAGAAATATTCATGGCTTTCATCACAGTGATTTTTCAAATGTGAGGTATTTTCCTAATAAAAACGTGAATAACTCTGGAATAGAAGCAGATAGACCCATAATCACTCATGCAAATTCGCATTATTTTTGCCCGATGACGAAATATACTGAATAGCAAACAAGCTGTGGACCGCTTACAGAAGACTAGATCAGCCTGTATATTTGTGTCTGATAATCTTGTAATCTTAACTAAAGGTCATAGAATAAAAAGGGCAGTTTACTTCATTAATTTTCTTATACGAAAACTTAAAATAGATTGCCTTCTACTCTAACAAATATACTGAGCTGGTAGAGCTTATGTCATTCTGTCTGGCAAATGAACGCGCCCTTGAGTGCCACTATTATAAGTGGCGTACACAAATGCAATAAGCGGTTCAACTGCAATGTCAAGTACATTCTGCTTTTCTAAGTAATCCTTTTCGAAATGAATATTCTGCTAATATTTTGTCTTCGTCGAGTTTAAATGTAGTGCTATGTTTCGCCACATCACTTTCATTGCTGGCCAAATTTCTTCGTAAAACTGTATGACCGTGCTCTTCTAACAAACGGTCGAACTTCTGGGTAACATATGCTGTTTTTTATGGACTTTTATTAACTCATAAAGTTGATGTTTGTACATTACTGTCGAATAAGCCATATTCTTGTGAGAAGAACATTCAATCATTCCACATTTAAGGAATCGGATGTGTGGGCTTTATTTAATTTTACATTATGATAAGTTGCGTTATCAGTGACCGCTACTACTCTAGGAGGTAAATCAGCTATTAATCTTTCTACGCAACTATTTCAGCAATTTTACGCGTTCATGTCATCGTGGTCATCGCCGCTCCTCCATTATTATCTAAAATAAGCAGGCAATTCGGAATAAAGCCCACATCTCCACCAGCGTGAACAATGGTGAAACTCTTTTCTTTAAAATTGGTCTGAATAATACGGACGCTGCTCCATCGCTCCAGCACACGCACCCGCACCCGCGCCCGCACCGGCACAAGCACCGCCGACTCCACCTACGCCCGTACCAGCGTCCGGAGCAGCGCCCGCACCTGGACCCACACTCGCCCGCGCCCACGTCCGGGCCCACAGCACACGCACACGCACACGCACACGCACACGCACACGCACAAACACACAAACAACACACACACACACACACACACACACACACACACACACATACACACACACACACACACACACACCATACCACACGCATATACACACGCACACAGCATACACAGACGCACACACACGCACGCACGCGCACAAACATGCGCACACACACACGCGCACATGCGCGCACGCAAGGATGACACACACGCGCGCACGCACACGCACCCTCACACGCACACGCAGACGCACACGCACACGCACACGGAAACGCACACACACACACACACGCAAACGGACAGACACACGCACACACACACACACACACACACACACACACACACACAACACACAAACACACAAACACATACACAAACACACACACAAACACAAACACAAACACAGACACGCACACACAGCGCACGCGACACGCGCACACGCACACGCACGCGCACACGCGCACACGCGCGCCACACGCACATGCACACGCACGACACGCACAGCACACGCACACGCACCACACCTCACACTCACACACACACACACACACACACACACACACACACACACACACACACACACACACACACACACACACACACACACAAACACACAAACACAACACACACACACTGAACACACAAACACACACACTAAACACACAAACACACACACACACACACACACACACACACACACACACACACACACACACACACACACACACACACACACACTCACACAGTCAAACGCACACACACCACACGCCACACCACACACACACACACACACTCACACACACGACACACACACACACACAACACACACACACACACACACACACACACACACACACACACACACACAACACACACACGTCACACAGGCAACACAACACCACACAAGCACACACAGTCCCACACAAACGCACACACACACACACACACACACACACACACACACACACACACACAAACACACAAACACACACACACACACACACACACACACACACACACACACACACTCACAAACACACACACACACACACACACACACACACACACACCACACACACCACACACACACACACCACACCACACACACACACCACACACACACACACACCACAACACACACACGCTTACGTGCATTTGTGTGTGTGAGTGTGTCGTCAGTGTGTGTGTGTGTGTGTGCGTTGTGTGTGTGAATGTGTACGTGTATGCGTGTGCAGTGTGTGCTGTGGTGTGTGTGTGTGTGTGTGTGTGTGTGTGTGTGTGCAGATCCAAATCTGCCATATGGGGAAACATGCACGCACGAACGCACACATGCACATATGCACACGCACACACGCCCAAACGCACACACCACACACCCACACACACCCAAGCACACGTACACACAGACCAAAGCTCTGCCAAACGGGCAAACATGCACGCACGCACGCATGCACACATACACGCGCACACACGCACCGTGCACACACGCACACGCGCACACACGCGCTCACGCAAAACGCACATACATACACGTACACGCGCAGACACGCGCACGCGCACACGCACACACGCTCACGCGCATACACGCACACGCGCGTACGAGCACACGTTCGCGCACGCGTAAAGCGCACAAGCGCACAGACGAACTCACGCACATACAAACACACGCACACAGCCCACACGCCCACCGACACCCAAACACACGTACACACAGGGCAAAGCTCTGCCAAACGGGCAAACATGCACGCACGCAGATGCACACATACACACGTACACACGTACACAGCGTGACACACCCTGCACACGCACACGCGCACACACGCGCACACGCAAAACGCACATACATACACCGTACACGCAGACACGCTCACGCGCAACACGCACACGCGCAACGCGCAACACGTCACCGCGTAGCGTTCGC
>JARFJB010000285.1:2155000-2350000 GCA_036346205.1 Vesta saturnalis | reverse complement strand
CCCTCTCCCTCTCCTCTCCTCTCCCTCTCCTCCTCCCTCTCCCTCTCCCTCTCCTCTCCCTCTCCTCTCCCTCTCCCTCTCCCTCTCCCTCTCCCTCTCCCTCTCCTCTCCTCTCCCTCTCCCTCTCCCTCTCCCTCTCCTCTCCCCTCTCCCTCTCCCTCTCCCCTCCATCTCCCTCTCCCTCTCCCTCCCCTCTCCTCTCCCTCTCCCTCTCCCAAAACACTTTTCCTCTGCGACAAACTATAAAGTGATACCATAAGGTAACTAATTTTGAACACTGCAGTCGTAAATGCTATCCTTATCCACAAGAACCTTAGTGGGAAATTTTCGAGGGAAGATTATAGCAAAGCTGCTGGCTACAGACACTCCCAAACGGTTACTGCAACCGATAGAAGCTCACATTCTACAAGTAACATAAGTGGATAAGCGAAACAGGAAACCAAGACAACGTTAAAACACCTTGCTATACTGAAATCAACAAAAAAAAACACGGTTACAAAGAGGCTCAAAAACAAGTAGTCAAAGTAAATACGGTTTGTAGCGTGAGTAAGATATATTGTTTTAACAGAAATATTTTTGTAAGGCGTTTATTTGTTTATAGATTATTTGCTTACTTATTTTCTTACTTATGAGTGTTCTTTCTGCAGGCAGTTTAGGGGTCTTCTCCCTCTTCAGCCCTGGGTGTTTCAGTGTTGGGATTGTTTATAGTTTTAATTTTGTTGGTTATTCTCTGTGGTATATACAAAAAAAAGGTTGTATTATTTTATTATAATTAATTTGCTTAATTAACTCATTTTCGTGAGTGGTAGTCGTCATCATTTTAGCAGGGGGACAGGCTTTAGCGGAGTAGGTAAGGGGTGCTGTCTAAATTCTGTCGAAGTCTTCTGGTAAGTCATCTAGTAATTGTGTCAGTAGTTCAGGTGGGTGTTTTATTTTTTTTTAGGTTTTCTGGAGTTGTATAGTCGTCCGTTGTTGGAGTAGAAGGTTTTAAGTATGTTTTTGGTAGCGGTTATGAGAAGGTAAGTCCTAGGTATATTACGGTTTCTTGGAGTTGTACGTCTCTTATTTTTAGGTTAATGTTATCTGAGGATTGTCGAGGTTATCTTGTAAGATTGGGATTGAGAAATAGTGTTGTTTGAGTTTTGCTGATGGTGATTTTCCACTGGTTGGTCAAGTTTGGGAATTGTGGTATTTGTTGTGACGTTAGTCCGTTTGCGGTCTCGCTTTTCCGGCTGGTCGCCCAATCGCGGTGTCGTCTGCGAATTGGGTTATTGTAACGTCTTGGTTTGTAGGTAGTGGAATGTCGTGTGCGTAGATTAGGTAGAGCAGTGGTGCTAAGGCTGAACCTTGTGGTACGCTTGCTGTTGATTTAAACGGTTGTAATGTGGTTGTGCCCATCCTGACCTTCACAGACCTGTCAGGCAGGTATGAAAGGAGGAGATGGAAGAAGTGAATGACGCGGTTTGTTTGTAGTCGGATGTGAGCGTTGAGTCTGTAGTATACTGTTTTGAGAGCCAGGTTTCTGTATCTTATGAATGGCCTGGATATCAGTCTTTTTTGTTTAATCATGATTAGTATATGGGAAGGAAGTGATTTTCTGTTGATGTCAATCGTTTTTGTCGGTATTGCCGTGTTTGTTGCGTCGGTTATGAGGTGCGTGAGTTCTCGTATTGCTTTGTCTATGTTCTGTGGTGAGTCAAGGTTGGCGTTCGGTAGGTTTTTGGTGATGTGATCATTAAATAGGTCCCAGTTTGCGTTTCCGTCGTTGGGGTAGGTGGGGCCGCTTGTACTAATGTAGTATTGATAAGGAGCGGGAGGTAATATGATGTTAATGTTGTTCCTAGATGGTATTGGTTGTTGAAATATTGGATTAGTGATTCGGAGCAAATGATATGAACTATGATGGAGGTTCCTTGGGGACCAAAAAATGTAGGCATGGTGTTTTCCGCTCGCCAGAGGGCAAGCGGAGAAGGCAACGGGAACATATTGTTCCCATTAGGCTATTATTAGGGTGACTGGCTGGCAGGTGTACAGTGGCTGCAATGCACTCTAAGTGTTGTAGGTGCTGTGGTATTGTATAACTGGTTGTGGGATATCGAGTGTGAACTAGAAGAGCTGTACCTCAGGTTCCTCTGATTTGATTATTGTTGAAGAATGTGTAGTATTGAGAGATGTTAAGTGTGTCTTGTGTGGGTAATTTTGTTTCGGTTATGGCCAGAATTTGGGTTTTGTCGTTAGTTAGCAGGTTCTTTAGTAAGGGGAGTTTCCGTCGAACGGCCTTTGCGTTAACTGTTCCAATTGTCAGAGCAATTGTACTTACGGGTTGGGTATGGGAAGGGATGCTATACGCGTCGGTTCAAGAACTCTGCTGCTGCCCGGTCGACCAGTTTTATGATTCGCTCGCGGTTATCAGGAAAGATCGAGAATTGGGAATTGGTTGGTGCTGAGGAAGTGTTGGACCGTGGTACCGTCTGATGCGGAAGTGGAGTCTGTAGTGGAGTCGGTTTCGAGCGTGGTGATGCTGGCAGCTTTGGATGGGGAAGAGGGAATCTCTCGCCGCTTCTCACAGTCAAAGCTGAAAGTTGAGTGAGAGCAGCCGCAGTTGTTACACGTTGGCGTGGAAACGGATTTACAGAATTGGGATTTGTGGCTACGACCACAGGATGGGAATTTGAAGGTTCTGGGGGCGAGCCACTCTACTGCTTTGTGGCCCAGCTGCATACAAAATGGAGCAGTATTTAGGGATGGATTTAGGAATATGGGGTGGCTCGCAGAGGTAGTGTCTGGAGAATATGCAGGCTCCACGTGCTAGCAGGCAGTCGAGGGTAGTTTTGGAGTTGGTGAGCATGCGGATTAAGGATGATGGGCGGTTTGTGGTTCTATAGATCATTCGGATGGTCCGGGTTACGTGGTTACGTGCGTGTATGGCCTTGATGATCTCTGGGATGGATATATCTTGGTCAACTCAGCGCATGACACAAGAGAAGGAAATAGATTTGGGATTAGTAGAGGAGAGGGAAGGTCTGGGCCCGGAAAGTTGTTGGAGCGTAAACGGATAGGGTTACAAAGGTATGTTGGATCTTTATTTGGGTTTCGTTGACAGGAAGGGAAGTTATGGTTATGAGGAGAGCGATATGGCAGTGGTTGAACTTCAGTTCAAACCATGGTAGGTTGAGGGGAAGTGGGGATTGCTATAGTTGTTTTTGGGTTTTGATGTTGGTAGGTATATTGCGGATGCAATATTTAGTGATAGGCTTCGCGGTAGAGGTAAAGATGAAGAGGTGTAGCATGAGGATGAGGTGGTTCGGGGGCGGGATATGGTTGGTGCTTGGTAGGTAAGGGTTGTCGGGGTTTGGGTTGGTTATCGTTAGTGAGTTAGGCCGTGCGATTACGGTGGCGTACGTAGTCGGAGTAGTAGGTAGGTTGTAAGCGCGTGGTCGTAAGTTCAGTGCGGCGTCATGTTTAACCATGGTTGTTGGTAGGGATTTTTGAATATAGTCGGGGACAGTTTTATGTTGTTGGAAAGAGCTGACTTTCACCGGGGTGCAACCTCACACTCCGCCGTGTTGGTCCTCGACGGCCTGCTTCTTCTTGTTGTTATCTACTCCTTAGCGTTGAATTATTCCGTGCTGCCTTCTGTCTGTGCTGTTGGTCTCAGGCTTCGTTTCTTTTGCGTTGTTTAACCGTTCCTTAATTTTATGTTGTCTACTTAGCAGTGACAACTGACTTTTTTTGAAACGGCGAAGTTCCCGAAGACCTGTCGACGACTGATGACTGTGAAGGTGAAAGTAAAAGTTAAAGTTGATTACCTGCTCGCGCTCCTCTCTGTTCAGACGATCAACAAAGAGTCACGTTAACAGATATACATGTTCTTATTATATATAATGTATAAGTTTATTACGGGCTTTACATGCAGCCACTGCCGATACTCCTCGCGCTGCCGCTGTTCCGCCCTGAATAATTCCACGGCAGCGTTTGAAGCAAGTGACTGTTTACATACAGCTTGCGCGCCGCATTTATTCTCCAGCAATTAATGGAGGATGAAGAAGTTGCCACGGAAACAGCACTATGTGTTTTGAGTTTGCAAAATTCTATTATTGTTTTAAAGGCTTTTCAATTGGGGTATTCTGTAAGTTTTCGCTTATCCTTTTCCACATGTCGTACACTTTGTTTTTTTTTTGTGATATTTATATGACGAATCCCATAATAATCTCTCAGTAGCATACAGCACTTGGTTATTGCTCCACTCAATGGTTAAAATATTTTTTAACGCGAATAATTAATCAAATAACGAACATAACTTACTTTTCGTGTACGTGTAGCAACTGAAGTGCAGGACAGCGGGCAGCATGTAAATAGTCGCTGCCTCTCGTGCTGCCAGTCCTTTCACTTCCGTTATAAATACCGCCACTGAAGAGACCATGCGGCAACGCAGTGGCATGATCGATAACAGCGCCAGAGAAAATGCATTTACTTATGCCGAGACCGCCGACGGCCTCATGGTGCTTAACGACAACAGTTTCCTCAACAAGCCACGAGGTCGCCTGCGATTCCACATGCCCGGATCCTGAAAGTCACCGTGGCATACGGGGTTTACCATACTCCTCTCTACCGTGGCAGCGAATGTGTTAATGAAACAAAGTAGCGGATAACAAATACGTTAACTACCGATGATTAATTGTAAGTATATACATTATAAACACTCATATGGTCTGCTTATCTTTTAATTTAATTTCATCAATGCTCTAACAAATACACCAAATATAAGTCGATTATAGTAATATTCAGATATAAATTAGGTTTCGAAAGATTTGACATTAAGACGGTATTGAAACTTGCTTTGGGAGAGTTTAAGGTTCCTGTATTTGTTAATCAGTTCATATTTAGTATAACTCTAAATGCGAAATGTGCAATATTTTGTATAAACATTACGTGCGTATGTAATGGGTCTCCCAATAGGAACTTCGGGATTTAAATTTAGCGCCATTTTTCAACGACGTAGCCTAGAAATTGTACATTTGCATTGTCATCTAGATACACAGCAATTTTATTATGGATCGTTTTACGACGGAAGAACGTATCATAATTGTGCTTACTTAGTTACTACGAAAATTCCCGTTCGTTTGTGAGAACAATTTGTAAACTTCGGAATCATGTGCCAAGTGACAACGCAATTCGCAATCTTATTCTCAAATTTAACATCCCACAACCTCAATTTGTCGTCGATCTCAACAGGTGAACATAACGAAAATCTCTCTGCAACGAATTTTGACCAAAGATTTCGCCTTGCATGCGTATAAAATTTAACTAATTCAAGCGTTAAAAGCCTCAGATCACGGACAAGGCCGAGCGTTCTTCAATTTTGTGTTAGAAGTGAGAAATAATGCAAATTTTTGCAATAAAATTATCTTCTCTGACGAAGCTCATTTTCCCCTTGGACGTTATGTGAATAAGCAAAATTGTAGGATTTGGAGAAATGAAAACACTCGAGTGATTGCAGAAAAACCTTTAAATCCTTTGTGAGTAACTGTCTGGTGTGCATTGTAGGCGGGAGGGGTTATAGGGCCATTTTTTCATGAAAATGACGCTGGTGAAGCAATAACTGTTAATGGCGAGCGTTACCGTAACATGATGAGACTTTTTATGGCCCCAATTGAATATTATGAACTTAAACAATACGTTCTTTCAACAAGATGGGATCACGTGTCATACGGCGAGAAACTTTGGAATTGTTACGGGCACGATTTCCCGGCCGCGTCATTTTTTTTTCTTTTTCCTATGGGGCTTCCTCAAGGACAAAGTCTATTCTACCAATCCACAGACGATTAATGACCTGAAGCACAACATTCCTGAAGTTATTGGTGAAATTAACCCCAAATTGTGCCAAAAGGTTATTGACAATTTTAGACAAAGGATGGTCATCTGTAGAAACAGCCGAGGAGAACATTTGTAGAATATTATTTTAAAACATAACTGCTATACCTCTACATTTTGATAATATAGACAAGCATGATATTTTCTAAAATTATTGCTTTTATTTAAAAACAAAATCCCGAAGTTTCTGTTGGGACACCCTTTATATGTTAGAACTTTCAGTCTTATTTTTCATATTCGTATTCATTAAATACTGCATAAAAAATAACTGAAAAACCACATACATGATGATTTTTTATAAACGGCCCCAAAATTGAGTACCTGAACCAGTCTTGGAAGTCGGTAATTTTCAATTAGGCGTTTAGTTCAACTAGGGGTAAGTCTATCACAAAGAATACCTTTTTTAGCTGACTAATTAGGGTTTCTGAAACTAAAATATAACTTGCCCAGTCACACTGTATATTGGAAACAAAGTGGCTTTGAAGAATTCCAGCTTATTAAGATGTATTATTATTATATTTTAACTCAATATTCTCAGAATATATGGAATGGACGGGATTTATGTTGCTTCAATGCAAATCTCTTTTTTATTAATATTTGTTACGGCGATTTGCCCGTGATCATCACAATTATTATTGCAGAATAACGACGGTCAATAATTATTGTTTTTATTGCAAGTAAGTAAATGACGCGTGGCTAAATACTAAATGTATAGTTTTCTCTAAAGTATGCGTAGCGCGGTTACCTATCATGAAAACAATAAGACCTAAAAACGTAATGACTTCGCTGTAAATGTTTGATAAATGATAAATGTTATTAACTATTTCTTAAATTATTTTACATATGACTGGAATTACAAAGCTTTATAGCATTTATTTACAAGACGTCATTGCTGTATAATGCACGTAAACTGATAATTTCTGTTCCACCTGTCGCTGGAACGACGCATACGTTTTCGTACAAACTTTGTGCAGAGTACGCTAATATATAGTGCCACGGTGTAGTTGGTTTTAAATCTTATCCTTCATTTACGAGAATACGAGTGATACATAAAGACCAATTAATTTGATCTTCTGCAACTGACTTCTGCTACGGTGTTCGACAACTTTTTAACTTTATTTTACCTGTACTTTAATAATAATTATATACCTTTTAAAATTATAGAAAAAATTAACGTTATTTTCATTTTTCACAATATTGCGCGTGAGTAAATTTATATTTCCCTTTCATTCACGTTTTATACAAACACCCATAATGGGTAGTTGGGGACACAACCACGCATACTTTTAATTCAATTAAAGCTAAATTGATACGCTTTTATCGAAATGTTTTAAAATTAAAAGCTACTAAAAATCTTATACATATTTATGAATAGCAAAATGTGATTATCACACAGTTTATCTCAATAAGTACGTGAAATGAAATGTAATTATGTAAATAAAGTTAACTTCTAAGAACCAATATGGTTTGAAAGCCTTATGAAGCGACAGTATCAAATAAGATGTAAAAATTGAAAATAAATGACATGATATGAGCATTGTGTGCAACGTATGCCAACAAGAACATGTCATTTACACGATTCATTACTAACATTTGTGGCAGTCGTGGCTGCCACGCTCGACTGACAACTCTGACCACAGCACCGCTTTTTACAGCTTAGAGAACGCTGGAACTGAACTGAAACTAATTAAAAGTCGTTGTTCCGATCGGCTCTTGTTGGTGGAACATCACTCAAGCTTTACCTCCTTCTATTACGGTTACTTCGTCAATTGTACATTGTATTTTTTTAATTCAGGAATGATGATAATAAATTTGAGATTCTGCTCAATCTTGCTTTATCTTCGTTAAATATCGTTCAAGAATTTATAACTTTGGAAAATGCCAAACATCTTCAAATATTGTACTTTATGTATGCATTAGAGCAGGGTTTCTCAAAGTTTTTTTTTCGTGACCGGGTTATTTACTACATTTACGTTCGTGACCCTTTAACTGTTTACAGTATGAAAATCAATGTTATATTGTTAATGTAAATTGGTAGGATTATGCAGTTTAAATAAAATATAGTCATATATATAATAGTAAAATCAGTTTTAATCGTGTTATGGTTACAAAACATTAAGTAATTAAGTATTGCAAAAATACAGTAAAAATACATTCAACAAAATTTTCTTAGTGAGAAGTGCGAAGCTGTTTCTTGTCAACTAAAATCTTCAAGTTTGAAGGAAAAGATGTTAATTTTATTCTTAGGTCCGGTTCGACCTCTAATCTGTTCCTGTACTTATTTTTTAGGAATACCAAAGTTGAAAACCCTGCTACAAATGGCATCAAAAATGTAATTGCTTTCTCTGATAATAAAATAAATTCTATCAGTGACTGTCTTAAGAATTTGTCTTTGAGTGATGTGTCACAAGAATTTTTCAATGAGAGACTCAACATCTCCATCTGGCAGTTCTGTCTCAGTCTCCATGTTTATCGTAAATGGATTCCATATCCAAGCCTTGGTGCTGCTTATTGGAGGAAAATATTCCTTCAGACTGCTTTCTAAGCTTAGCAAATGTTCTTTGACAGCAACCGAGACATCTTCAGGTAATGAACTCATGTTATACTGCTTTTGTACTTCGGTTAACTTTGTAAAAGCATCGTAATATCCTGCTTCCGCGCTACGTAACCAATAATTTCATGACAACTTCCACCTTTTCTTGCACTTTAAATACAGTTACGTTGTTGCCTAGTAATGTCAGATTTAATTTATTTAAAAAGTCAAAAATATCACAAATGTAAGCCACTTTCAGTAACCAATTAACATTACGAAAATTGTCTTTGAATGGAAATATTACATCCCTTGCTGAGGGTGGATTTTCTTCTAAAACACTGAAATTTCTTCTTTTAATTCTATGAGTCTTTTCAAAGCATTTCCTCGCGATAGCCATCGCACCTCACAACGTGAAAGAAGATATTCGTGTTCACTTCCCATTTCTTTGTACAGGGTGGCCAACTAGGAATGCGAGGTACTGTATCTGGGAAACTATCCATCGTAGAGGCTTGCGCAAAAAAAGGTTATTACTAAAACGGCCAATACAAAAACCTGGAAAATATTTTCATGTTTCTGAAATGGCCGCTAGCGGGCGAAACTGAAATCTTGTATATAAAAAAGTGATGTTTCTGTGAATTCTGCGAAAATTAACCGTTTCTGTCGGAATGTCGAACAAAGCCTTCTAGCAACGACATGTGAAACTAACAAAACTTCAATTATTTTAACATCTATAGCCCAAGAAAAGCTGTTTTCAACGCGCTCAAGCTTATTAAAATCGAATCAGCCGTTTCGAAGATACGGGGGGTGATTTAAGGAAACCTTTGAATACCACCCACCACTTTATTTTTGTAGATACGTCAAAAAGTCCCAAACAAAAAAAGTTCAGATTATCCTCGGCTTCAAAGAACAGTTATTTTTTTATTAGGTTAGTATAGCAGAATTCACAGAAACATCACTTTTTAAGATTCATGATTGCAGTTACGCCCCCTAGCGGTTATTTCAGAAACTTGAAAATATTTTCCAGGTTTTGTATTAGCCGTTTGTAGTAACTTTTTGCGTAAACCTCTACGATGGATAATTTCCAGATACAGTACTGATTCGTTATTCATCCTGTACAAATTAGAGAATAATCTCGAGTTTAATGAAATTAATAAATTTTATGCACTTTTGCATTGTTTCTGTTAAAATCAGTGGCATTTTTTTGCAGCAAGTGCTTCTCTATGGATGCTACAATGTGGCCATACGCAGTCTAGAGCTACAGCTTTGATTCTAGGAAACAGTCCAGTACGAACGCCTGCCATTGCACGTGCCGCATCGCTACTTAGCCCTACACATTTCCTCCATTCAATGCCATTTTTCTTTAAGTAACTGTCAATCAAGTAAAATATTGCCTCAGCTGTTGTTCTTGTTGTTAGAGATTCCCAAAACAAAAACTCTTCGTGAATACTATTTTCAAAATTATATCTTACAAAACACATCAAATTTGCATTATCTGTTAAGTCTGTACTTTCGTCAACCTGCAGTAAAAAAAATGTACACTGTTTTAAGTTAGTTACGACTGTTCTTCAATGCTGTCTGCCATCTCTACGATTCTGCGCTTTACAGTGTTATTTGAAAGAGCCAGGTAATTTACAAGGCTTTGTTGTTTTTTATCACAAATTCGAGAGGCAACTATTTTCATGGCGGGAAGTATTAGTTTCTCTGCAATTGTGTGCGGATAGTCGGTCTCAGCAATTAATTTAGATATTTCATAACAAGTCAGTACAAGATTTTCACTTTGATCACTACAAGAAAAAAAGAAGACACGTTCTTTTTAGTAACAATTAGTTCTCGCTTTTTGTTTAAGAAGAAATCTTTTGGTTTATCAACATACGCCGGATGTTTCAATTCTAAGCGCCTCTTTAACTTCGATGGCTTCATGGACTCATTAGATAGCGTCGTATTACAAATAACACAGTGGTTTGTTCTCAATACCAATTAATGAAACCAAACTGTATGTTGTCTTCAAGGTATTGTCTGGTCCAAGCCTCCTTCTTCTTCCTCGCAATACTAGACTGTGGTGCATCGTGCGGGCGTTTGTTGCTACAGCTCCCAGTACTTGAACTTGGCTGCAAACCACTCGACTCTGTGATTGCGTTATTTGAAGAACTTGCGGTCGTATCGTCATCACTCGATTGTTTGTTTCTGCTACTCAGCATTTTGTTTTAACAAACATTTATCCATTGCGTTATATTAATAAAAGCTAATACAAATTACACACACCAGAATTATTAATAAAAATAAAACACACGTGATTACTAGTCGCGTTTCGGCTCGCTACTGGAGTAGACGCGTGCGTGGTTGCTACGCGGAAGGTGGTATGGCGGCGTGGGCGAGTGGTGTTCGCGCCGTGCGTAAGCGTGTTCGTTCACGTTCGCTATTGGACCATATAGATCTTTATTCGTGCGGCGTTACATCTTGCACCGTGAGCACGCTTGGTCGCTTACTCAGACCCGGTATCATCAACCTCGTGGCCTGGTACCGGGTCGCGGCCCATACTTTGGGAAACCATGCCTTAGAGATTCATACGCAACTATTTTATTTTTCTTTATTTTAAGCTCTTCCATACATGAAAGTTTATATTCAGGTGAAACTTAATCCGTACCCTCCTACAACTACAAAAACAGTTTATGATCCACTATCAGATAAAAGTCACTATTCTCAGAATGGTATGGTTTATTCGCACGTATTTTTATTATCAATTGTACAAACTCTGTATATGTTTAATAGATCTCGATGGTTTACTAATTATTTTATAAGGATTCCTAGTTGATACCAGTCTCAGTAGATACATTTTAATGAACTACATTTAGAAAAGTTTATATTTTATATTGCGTAAAAAAATGTAACTCACCGTAAGGGGTAACTATCCTTAAGTACGAGTAAGTTTTTCGAAATATATTGCCTCTTAGGCGGTATATTTCGGGTTTCTTAATGTAATCATATATAATCAGAAACATATATAAATTTTAATCAGTAACATCGTTATTATTACTGTAGTATGACTGATACAAAATACCTACCATTAATTTTAGGGTACAGAACTAAATTTCTTGTGTTTACCTCTAAATTGAATGAAAATAATAAATGTTAATTACCAGGTTTTTAGTTATAGCTTCTTTCAGCAAGTGGTGTACAAAAGCTGAGCACGTATGCAAATACAAGGAAAAGAAAAGGAAGGGGAAATAGCACCGTGGTTAATAGATAGCGAGTATGTGGATGCGTGGGGAACACTGGGGTTCATAGAGAGGAGGGTCAGAAATAGGTATATGTAGAACGAAAGACAGAAATTTGGACACCACGAGTTTTTAACTCGATACACAAGAAGGAGCATTTTCTCAAAACTCGAAATAGGGGAGGTAACTTATAACACGGAGGAGTATTTACACGACAAGCCAAGTAGTTAACTAGAAAAAAAGAAAGTTACATATACACAAGATTAGACATATGAAAGTAAAATAGCAAAACTTTTATTAAAGCAACACACTAATGTAACTTCCAAAGAAAACTAATTGTTTAAATTAATATTTCTTGAAATTAAAGCGTAAGAAAGGAATGGTTCGGTGTATTCAATATAACATTGGATAAAAGAACTAAAAGCAACTGTCAAATTTAAATAAGGCAAACTCGACTAGATATCTGGAATTAATATTCCATTATAGTGAGAATGTAGCATAAAGAAATTAATAATTTGTTGTATTCCATGTAATGTAATAAAAGGAATTTAAAATAAATGTCTAATTTAAATATAAATCGGAGGACCCTAAGGCTAAACAGTTTTTGAATTTAGTGTAATCTTTTTAGTAAAATGAAAAATTAATTAAAACAAAATGGCAATGCAAATTCAATGCACAGACCACCCATAAGGTATTTAAATGTATTGCATAGTGTACAAAGATAAAACCAATAATAATATTCACTTAATCACTAGCAGTAAATAATACATTACCATAAACTTTTTATTTATGTATTTAATAATATTAATATTTTTAATTAAATACATTACCGTCTCCCAATCCGAGACCAATATCTAAACCTTCTAGGATTAGTAACAATATAGCAACAATACACATAAGAGGCCACCTGTAAATTGTCTTATGCTTACAAAAAGAACTAAATCGAAGTTCTGTAAGATTGACTTTGTAAGAACCCAGCAGATAACTAGATTCAATTATAAGGTGAAGCATTAAGAAGAACAGTTTTACAAATAAATATTTCAAATTGGATTATAACAGGGTTAGGCAAGGCTGTACATTTAGAGAATTTAAAGTGTATTTGCTTCACATAAAAGGCATATGGGTAATATTTAACTTAGCTTTGGTATTTGTCCTGTCGTCGAATTTTAGTTATAGATCTTCGTGCTATCGATTAGTAAGTATCAATGTGACAGCTCACAAAGGTGAGAAGTAAGTTACAGGTTTAGCAAATTGAGTGTATAGTTATAGTAAAAATATGTTTATGGATGTCGGAGTTATTGCCAGCGTAGAGTCTTATGTAATTACTTACATAACACACGAGTAGGCATTTGAATAAAGTTTTACCTTAACGAGATGTACAATAAGACCAGTTCACACAAACGGTTATATTCGTAACCCAAATTTACGATTATGGATATCAGAATATGTATTTTCCTAAAAGTTAGTAAGTATGAGAAAACTGTTATGTTGATGGTTGACATTTTAACCTTCAAATCCGCACGATGCGTGGGAAATAAGTAATACTAATTAATCATTTCGCATAATGAGGAGTAAATATAAATCCGACCCTAGTCGATGGATTAGTCATATCCAGAATATTACTAGATTCCTCTAGGATTTAAAACGTGGCCTGTACCAACTTGTTGAAGAAAGGGAAAAGAAAAAAAGTTATTTTTATGAACCTAATAACTGGAAACTTGTAATCGTTACCAACCGTAATCCAGTGGTTCTCCATCGTGGAAAGGATGAGTGACCATCAATTATTTTAAATATTAAATAGTTTATTTAATTTAGAAAAATAGCATATTAAGATAACATTAAATGAGAAAATAATAGAAACCGTAATAACCAAATGATTATAATAGATATCTGCTTAAATAATGTAACATCCGAAATAATGGATGTTACAACACTCACATGCACAAGCGCTCGCACGCGCATACGTTCACACGCAGGCACATAACTTGCTTTCGGAAATTATTTTGTATAATTTACAATGCCCATAAGATATTAACACTGATAACTCAAAAATATTAAAATTAATTAATGATGATTGGAAACATTGGGTTTGAGGAATTTACCAGAAGGTCGAGACAGATCAAACTCTCATTTTATTTATTTTTGGGTATGAAAAGAACATATACGTGGTCAACATTCTTTTAAAATGACCTTGATGAGTCATTATGGCACTGCTCATACACCATTCATTCACAAACTAAATAAGAGGCACCTAAACCGTGTATTTATCAATATAGAAGGGAAACATTTACTGACATTAAAACTTGCAAAACTAGCATTTCAACAGACTTTTAAAACGGCACGTAGTGTACAGACTGAACGATCGCTTTATTCGGGAAACGCTTTTGTAAGTATATGTGTATGTGCAGGCTTCACTTTAAAATTATTTTGAAATATACATAATATTTCAAATTTATATAGCATATTTAAGTTATATCTTTAAGTACAACACTCTGTATCTTAAAGCAATGTTTGATTGCATGTAAAAAAAAGTCAAATGTGTATTTTACTAATTTAGATATAGCACTGTTTAGGTTTCCAAATGTGGTATTTACATATTCTAAAGGTCGTACAGTATAATCTACTGTGATTCAGTCTGCTACAACATTGTTAACTTAAATGGAACACCTTACATCTTAATGCAGTTAGTAATGACTTTTATTTAAAATAAGAAGGTAACTGTGTTAAAGGTTACCTTCCTCAAGCGTAACCTCTGTCTGACACAAAGTTTTAAATATCTGTTTGATGTAGAATATTGTTTCTGTTTTTACAATGTTGCCTATTTCTGTAATTAACTTATTATAAAAGAAGTTGCATAAGTATCCTAAAAACAATTGTTATTAAAATTATTTCATTTCTTTTCATTTCCGTTTTTTGGGTTAGAAAGCAGTGCGTTATTCCACACCAGAGATTTTAAGTTAGTATCTAGATGTCTATTAAACTCTATCTCAGATGAAGTTTGGCGTAGATTACCGTTTTTGTTTTTAAAGTGTTGCCTATTTAACGCAATTAGCTCATTATTTTCGTAATTCACTTATTACAAAGGAGGTTGCATAATTATCCTAGAAAACAGTAATTAAAATTATTTCATTTCTTTTAACTTCCATTTTGTAGGTTGGAAGGCAGTGTGTTGTTCCACATCAGATATCATAAGTTAGTATCTAGAGATCTATTAACCTCTATCTGACATGAAATTCAACGTAGATTATTATATATTATATTTTCGTAATTAACTTATTATAAAAGAGATTGCATAATTATCCTACAAAAACTGGTATTAAAATTACTTCAGTTCTTTTAATTTCTATTTTGTAGGTTGGATGGTAGCGTGCTGTTCCACATCTCATATTTTAAGTTAGTATGTAAATGTTTATTAACCTCTATCTGACATGAAGTTTGGCGTAGATTATTGTTTTTGCTTTTATAATGTTGCCTATTTTCGTAATTAATTTATTATTTTCGTAATTAACTTATTATAGCGGAGGTTGCATAATTACCATAAAAAACATTAATTAAAATTATTTCATTTCTTTTAATTTCCACTTTGTAGGTTGGAAGGCAGTGCGTTGTTCCACACCAGATATTTTAAGTTAGTATCTAGAGATCTATTAACCTCTACCTGACGTGCAGTTTGACTTAGATTATTGTCTTTGTTTTTACAATTTTGCCTACTTTCGTAATTAGCTTATTATAAAAGAGGTTGCACAATTATCCTAAAAAAATTGTTATTAAATTGACTTCATTTCTCTTAATTTCTATTCTATTTTGTAGGTTGGAAGGTAGTGTGTTGTTCCACAACAGATATTTTAAGTTAGTATCTAGATGACGATTAACTTCTATCTGACATGAAGTTTGACGTAAATTATTGTTATTATTATCGTAATTAACTTATAATAAAAGAGGCTGCATAATTATCCTAAAAAAAATGTTATTAAGATTATTTCATTCCTTTTAATTTCCATTTTGTAGGTTGGAAGGTAATGTGTTGTTGCACACCAGATATTTTAAGTTAGTATCTAGATGTCCATTAACCCTTGTTATTGTTTTTTTTACAATGTTACCTACCTTCGAAATTAACTTATTATAAAGGAGGTTACATAATTATCAAAAAAAATTGGAATTAAAATTATTTCATTTATTTTAATTTCTATTTTGTAGGTTGGAAGGTAGTGTGAAGAAAGTGTTGTATGTCAATAATGGCTATATTTAGGTGTAAAGACTCTAACAAAGTAGACACATTTTTTTACGTATAATTGAAAACTGCTTTAAGATACATAACTTTGATACGCCACATAAATCTGGATCACCTGTACATTTGAATATAATTTTTAAATGTAGTCTATATTAATGTCCACATACCTACAAAATCGATTTCCGAATAAAGCGATCCTTTAGAGAGTACATTACATGTCGTTGAGAGCCCAGCACTAACATTGTATTACAATAACTACAGAAGTATCTTTATCGAATTAATGTGTTTTAAAAAATACAGTGAAATATTAACAAATGTAACGCGATGGTGTTTTCTCTTCCTCTTGGTCTGCATTTTCACATTTCTGCTATCTGTTTGCGCATAGATTGCCTATAACAATGGTTATAAGCAAAAGGTAGGTACAAGAAAAATAATTAAGACAAAATATAAGTAATAGGGTCAAAAAGTCCTGGGTCTAAGTAGTGAAACAACATTTTTGGCGAAGATTGTTCTTTATTCATCAATATAGTCTCCTTTGTCGGCGTTACAATCATTCCAACGCTTTTGTAATTTTTCGATTCCGACCTTGTAGAACAATTTCTCTTTGGCCTCAAAATAGGCTTCAGTCTCTGCAATTACTACGTCTGAGCCGAATCTCTTACCACGGAGCATTTTCTGAGTTCGCAAAATAGATGGTAATCGCTGGGGGCCAGATCTGGACTATATTGCGGGTGCGGAAGCAATTCAAAGCCCAATTCATGCATTTTGCCATGTTTTTTCAGTGACTTGTGACACGGTGCGTTGTCTTGGTGAAACGAGATCTTTTCTTCTCCAAATGTGGCCTCTGTTTGACGATTGCGGTCTTCAAATGTTCCAATAACCCAATATAATAGTCGCTGCTGATTGTTTTTCTATGGTCAAGGTAGTCAATAAAAATTATACCTTACGCATCCTAAAACACGGAAGCCATAACCTTGCCGGCTGATTGTTGTATTTTGGTCGCTCCGGACTGCTTTCACCTGCTGCTCGCCCCTCGGTTGACTTTCGATTTGATTATGGAGTGAATTGGTGGAGCCATATTTCATCCACAGAGATGTACCGACGCAAAAACTCAGGTCAGCTCAGCTTGAACGTGAATCATCAAAAAGGAGTGAAAATCTTTTTTTATAGAAACTTTTGATTTACGTACTTTTTCTTTATAAAGTTTCTTCATACACTGCCAAATAAGTCTAAAAACTAATTTAGTAAGATTGAAAATGATTAAACCGTAATATCGATATTATGATCTATATGTTTCTCTCTAACTAATATTGTTTGAACTGAATATTGTTTTTGTTTTTATTCTCGTTGTGAACTATTAAAATTATTTCATTTATTTTAATTTCCACTTGGTAGGTTGGAAGGTCGTGTGTTAATCCACTTCAGGTATTTATAATTTTATAATAATTTTAATACTTATACTAATGTTTTGAATTATATTTTAATTTATATATAAATGTATAAGATTTTAGATTAGTTTATACTGATTAGTAAGCTATTTTTAGGTGTTACAAATGGTTTCGAATAAAAATAATGTTCATATTAGTATAATTAATTAAATACATTAAGATAGTTAAAATATTTTGTTATATTTATAATATGTATGTAAAATTAGTGAGTATGTGCTAATTTCGAAGGTATGTAATATCGAAAATGGAGCATGCTGAAAATAAATCGATACATATTAAAAGAAAAAAAAAAAAAAAAATACATAACAACAACACAACACACACACACACACACAAAAACAAAAACACACAAAACAAAACACAACTACAAAACAAACAAACATAAAACACACACAAAAACACACACATAAATACACACACAAAAAACAACACACAACAACACACAACACACACAAAAAAACACACACAACAAAAACACACACACACACACACACAAACACACAACACACACAAAACACACACACACACACACACACACACACACTACACACACACACACACACAACACACACACACACATACACACACACACACACACATCACAACACACACAACACACAAAACACACACACACACAACACACAAAATAAACAACACAAACACATTTCACACTTATACACACACACACAAACACACACACACAACACATCACACACACAACACTTTTCACACACACACATTTTCAAACATTCTAACACACATATCACACGATCACAACATCACTATTTCATACCACATATACTTCATACAACATCACAATATTAAACCATGACATACCAATAAGCTTTATTACAGATGACACACAATATAAGACACGAACCATTACAACAATACTCACTCAGTTCAAAATTCTCTATCCCACAGACTAAAACACCAACCATTATACAATAGCCACACCAACGATATACTCGAACACACAACAAAGCACCTCAACACAAGTACACCCAGCTATATAAAGACAAGTTTTACTGATGATTTAAGACAAACATTTACGATCACCCAAACGACATGAGGCTAATTTTTTACATTTACGTTCTTCAAACATCTTTTTGGCCCTACTGATGATGCTTTTGCAAATATTTCTTGCGGCAATATAGTCGGCGTGATTTTCGACAGATTTGTTAGATTTCTATTTGGTACAGAGTTTATGCTTTTTCGATAATACATCAGTGCAAGCGCTATTAAACCAGGGTTGGGAACGGGCATGACTTACACTATTAAGTTTTTTGACAGTTATTGAAAGAGCAATATTTGAAGAGGGGAACCATTTAAAGCAATACTCACGTCAGGGGAGGGTTGCAAAAAATTCTCGCAGTTCGCTCCACTTAGCTGATTTAAAACACCACATGGTTTTATCTGTTTTTCGAGTAACAGTGGGATTGGGTACAGAAGAAGTTGTTTCGATTAGGCAGTGGTCTGATTGACCAAATGGGGAAAGGACTCTTGTTTTATAGACAAGTGGTAGCTGTAAGGAATAGGTCCAGGAGATGAGGAGTATGGTTAGCATTCTCAGGGATTCGGAAATGATTTGTGTGAGGTCACAGGATACAGCAAATGCTTCTGCACTATGACCTGCGGGATTAGTGGTAGATGAAAATTGAAGACAATTGGAGTTGTGGGTATTAAAATCTCTCAAAATTGAATATCGAAAGATGGAAACTCTGATAAGAGGTAGTCTATTTTCAGACTAAGGTAATTAAAAGCATCTTGGAAGTTATTATCATTGGGAGACCTATAGAAACAACGTAGAATTTCACAAATTGGAGCCCAGAACGTTTGAACCAAATCGCGTCAAATTTGTTGTTTTCCAAAGAGGACATCCTCTTACAACATACGTTGTCCTTGGTATACGCACATATTCCACATTTAAGGTGAAAGTTAGAGTGGAGGTTGTATCTGGGAAATTGCAGGTCAGGCGAATCAGTTCTTTCTGAGGAGACTTGTTTCCGGTAGAAACAGAACATCGATTGCACTTGTTCGAGGTGTTGGTGAACAGCATTAAGATTCGACCTGATACCACGTATGTTGCAGTAATGAATCCGAATATTATTGCTTTCGATGATCGAGGTCGCCTAGATCCTGCACTCCCGGGCATTCGAATGGGCAGAATTTTATTCCTGGCAGATCTTGCTCTTCTTAGTCTCCCCACCCCTATTCTTGGGACGAATCGACAAATCGATGTGAAAGTGTGGGCGTCTAGCCCTACTCACCTGGGATATAGCGCCTGTTTTAGAACTCGTCATTTTAAGGGTTTAGCCGTTAAAACGCCACGCTTGGCTAGTGCGTGTTGGCGATAACATAAGGAATAAGAGAAAAAGTGAGCGGCAGCCCTTACCAAACTCAGAAAATTGGGTAGCACCAATATTAAGGAACCCATGGTAAAGATGGTGGTAATGCCTTCCACCTATGAAGTTGTAGAATTTTAGAACTGAAAAGGAAAAATTAACTAGTTTACATTGCATCATACAAGAAAAAAAGTTTTTTTGTACGATTGCTAAATATAGTAATTGTACTGAAAACAAAACAGGATATTCATTAACCTAATTAAATAAATCGTGAATAAGTTGTATAGTACCCCAATCTGTTTATGGTTAATTGCGTAGGTGTTGACAGTACTAAGATTGAAATAAATTGTTTATTTTGGTTTCAACTTGCATATTATTGCCATTTTAAGCTAATCAAGTCTGTTTGTTATTGTCGCGAAACTTAACTTTTCTATTTTCCTAACTTTACTTTTATTTAATTGAAGGGTAACAATAAATAACGATAATGACACTGTTAGCTCTCCCGAATTTAATTACCTACTTTTAGGGTCAATTAATTCAAATTAAAATTAACTACAGTAACAATGATAGAAGTTAGATTAAATTTTAAATTTGCTGTCAAAGAAAAATAATATGGAACACAATGTTATAATTAAACTTAACATTTAATATAGTATCAAAAACAAAAGTTGATTAACTTTTAAATTTGAAAACAAAAAAAAACGTTCAAAAACTTACCAGGTAGTCTGCAAGCTGCACCCAGAATTTACACTTACAGAGTTTTTTGTATTTTATATTTGTGCCAATACGATTTAATGAGTTTCAAAAATTATCTGGCATAGGTTTAAAGAACCGTATTTTTTCGTAGAAATTCAATGCTTCTTAAATTACTTTTTTAATCATTCATATATCCGTCCCTATCCTCCAACCCGCTTGGCCAGTGTAGAGGATTATGGCCAACAACTCCTTTAAAAGTGGGGGCAGACCTATGTCCAGCAGTGGACGCAAAGGGTTGAATGATGATGATTCTAGACTCATATAGGACATCTTATTTTATCTAGAGATCTGCATAATTATTTTATTCACAATTTCACAACTCTACTTTAAAAAAAGTAAGATGCCTTTATTTTAACTTGGTACCATGGCAAGCAAAAATATTTACGAAAATTTTTTCGAGGTGAGTCGATTTTTAAGTGGAATTTTTTTGCAGTTGCGAAGATAAACATATTATGATCTACACGTTGCCATCTTATCTATTTTATTTACAACCACTAAATAACGTACCTGTCAATAATACGAGATTACTAAGAATTGAAACAAAAATTGCACAATTTCTTTAATTGTGCATTAACAAATTATATTTGAAACGTAGGATTTACATACATAACAAGATTTAAATGTTCTTTGAATTCTTCTAGCACATCCTCTCTTTTTAATGGTGAATAGGATGGTGACGAACTAATTAGATGTCTGTGCTTTAAGATATATTGTAATATTTTGAAATAATTTTGTTCAATTTTCTTCTAGGCATATAGTCATATTTATTTGACATTTACAGCAGACTTTCTTGAATTTTCTAAAACAAACTATTCGACTCTAACACTCCCTGTTCACAATCTTTGATTAAATTAGTTACATATTTAATTAGGATGGCATATTTGCAGGTGACTCAACTATGCAATATTTACATAAATTGTACTTTTCAAAGCACCGAATCGTTTAAACAAAAATGATAAGTCAACATATGTCAACAACCACATTACCTTAGCCGACTTCACAAGCAGGAAATTAATTTAAAATGTCAGGTTTGATTTATAATTTTATTCTAAATTTTGGTGTAAAATTTTCTTGCCAATACCACACTAGCGCAAATTATGCCGGGAAAGTTTTTTCGGCTACGAATAATTTAAGAAAATTTTCCCTCATCTTCAAATCGGGATAATTTTCAAAATATTCGTGGCATCAAAAATATTTCCAGAAATAATTTAAGCTCTTGTGATATTACAAGTGAAAATTTCACACCGTCATTTTTAAGCCTATTCGAAACTCGTTTTTTGTTTGGTTGCCATGGTAACCTAAAATATTTCTGAAAACATTCACCCTCCAGAGTATCCTGGACGGCGTTAATAAGTGGAAATATTTACGTTAACATAATGACACACGGGATACACTTGATATTTCGCTTTAAAAATGAAAATAGGTCTGTGCAAACTATAAATAAACAAGTAAAACATCTTTTTTGCAAGATTGAGCTTTTTCGTTTATTTATCATATCTGTTTCCAAAACAGTAGGATATGTTTGCTGGTTGCGAGGCCCAACTCGTCGGTAAGATTTTACTTACCGACCTCTTTTACTTACCAACGTAAAATTTTATAAACGTGTCCCAGATAACATTTCCAGCATGGGGATCTCGCTTATTATAAAAGATACTGATTTGGTTAAATTAGATGAATTACTCCTAAGGATTAGTGAAATTATAGGACACTCTCCAATTTCCAAATTTCCACGTATTTTAAGACTTATGGCAAGAAAAATAAAAAATGTCAAATTTCGTTTTCTTGTAATATCTTTTTTGATAGATTAGACATATAAATTTCATTTGCACTTTCTTAAGATATTTTTTATGCAAAATTTAAATATTTAAATTTTCCTTATGGAACGACAAGTCGGCTTTGAAATAATTGATTGTGTTTTTTTATCCTCTTTACAATGATATAGCACATGTACTATCTATTTTTAAAAACAACAAAGAAAATTTGAAAAAATGTATTTTATTAAAGACTCTAACAAAAAGTAGGGTGTAAAACATGAGAAAACGACAAATAATAGATAACAACAAGAGTTAAGCAGGTAATAGTATTGGAGATAATTATCCAATTATAAAAGATGTTCAAACAATTGACCATTCCGTTCTAAACATAATTGTGCCCTGCGTAGTGTCGACGTAATTGCTCTGCGTAGTTTTTGGCGTTTAATGCTACCAAATGCTGCAAGAACAGCTTCACGAAGATCTTCGGCATTCTCAAATGTTTGCACGTACACTCGATTTTTTACGTAGCCCCAAAGGAAAAGTCCAAGGGCGTTAAGCTGAGATCTGGGTGGCATAAAATCGGCCCTCGATTACCAATCCATGAATTTGGAAACCGATTATTAAGATATTCGCTGATGATGTTTGAATTGTGGAGTGGGGCGCCATCTTGTTGGAAGCAGATATTAATATTCTTAATCAGTGGTAAATCATCAAGTTTATGTTTTAAATCAGTTTGTAGTAAATTCAAATACCTTTCACTGTTTAATGTTTCGTTAAAAAATATGGGCCCAATAAGTTTAGCGCCTAAAATCCCACACCAGACGTTAAAACCAAATCTCACTTGATGCCGACTTTCCTTAACAACGTGAGGATTTTCAAGGTCCCAAAAGTGAACATTGTGTCGATTGAAAAGGCCATTATTTGTAAATCTGCTTTCGTCAGACCACAAAATCGTAGCTGGAAAATTATCGTTATTCTCACATTGATTAACATACCATTGGCAAAATTGTAATCTTCTCCCCTGATCTCCATCTCTAAGTCCCTGCAGAATGGTGTACTTATACGGATTGTAATACATTTAGTTCTGCATCTTCATTCCGTAATTTCGGATTTCTAGTAGGTTTTGAAAATGAACCATATTCTTTTAAATTAATTACCAAATTTCTGTACGTACGAGCACTGGGCTGCCTTCTTTCAGGATACAGCCTCAAGTACATCCGTTCAGCTTCTATACTGTTTTTATGCGTATTAGTAAATAAAGCCATGTTTGAGACAAAAATATTCTGGAACGAATAATTTTTAAGTGACATTAAATTCGATTGTGTTTTTATGTTTCACGGCCTACTTATTGTTAGAGTCTTTAATAAAATACATTTTTTAAATTTTCTTTGTTGTTTTAAAATAGATAGTACATGTGCTATATCATTGTAAAGAGGATAAAAAACACGATCAATTATTTCAAAGCCGACTTGTCGTTCCATAAGAAAAATTTAATTTAGGGGTTGAAACTAAAAATAGAAAGTGCAAAAAAATCCAAATTGATATTTAAATTCTGCATAAAAATATCTTAAGAAAGTGCAAATAAAATTTATATGTCTAATATAACAAAAAAGATATTACAAGAAAAAGAAATTTGACATTTTTCTTTTTCTTGCCATAAGTCTTAAAATACATGGAAATTTGGAAATTGGAGACTGTCTTATAATTTCACTAATCCTTAGGAGTAATTCATCTCATTTAACCAAATCTGTATCTTTTATAATAAGCGAGATCCCCATGCTGGAAATGTTATCTGGGACACGTTGTATACTACCTATATTTCACAACAATAAGAACAAAAAATTTGGACATTTCTATTTAAAACGTCACTATTGACTTTTCGTTTATTTAGTAGAAATTAAATAATTTCATACAATCGTTCCAAATTGGAGGCTTTGCTATCGCTCAGTCTCCAAACATGGCCGTCGGCCGGTAAACGTCCCTTACTGTTCTTGATACTCAATATACTATTATTATGTTTTCTCTAAATGTCTTTTTTATTAATTACATCTCTTAAGTGTGAATGTATTAACAAATCTTCTTTTTTCAGAGGTGAGTAAGAAAGTACAACACTCATATTAACTAAATTCTGTTAAACAACTTTAAAAATCCGAGAAATCTTGATTCATGCATTAAATAAATTCTTCTGTATTGTACTAAACAGATTTTCCTCTGGATTTTCTAAATTGCATAAGATTTTTCGTAGTAAAACTGCAAACATTGTTTCCACACACTCTTACACCTCTTTTTTACTTAACACTTCACTCGACCTTCCAGAATGACAAAACATTTAACGTGGTATAATTTTTGACACACCAATAAACATTTATGGCAAACAACCTTTCCTTTTTCATGTCACTAAAAAATATTGACAAATAAACATTCATTACTTTTAAAATTTTTTTAATGTGAAATTTTCTTACTGAATCCCCAACGTGCTTGAATTAATTCCGGGAATAATCCAAGCACTAGGGAGATTACAAGTGAAAAAAAATTATTTTCAGTGTGAAAAAAGGATTGGTGTAGATATGTTAATGACACTTTTGTTATTTGGAAACAGAGAAGAAGCATTAAATTGATTTTTGAGTTTATAAATGGTATTCATCCATGCATTCAGGTTATTATGGAAAAGGATACCAATGGAAGTTCTAAAATAAATAATCTTGATACTCAAATGTATCTTCATAAACTGTCAAATCATCATCTACGTCAAATGATTAAGTCCTGCAATTAAAGCTCTAGTGAATCGGGCTAAACGAATATATGATCATGAATTTTGAGAAGATGAACATGGTTACTTAAAAACATCACTACAAGCTAATGGTTACTCCTTTAAAGATAATAATAACGTAATTAAACCTGTTAGGCGTACTCGAAAGAACTATTGCCGCTTAATGTTGCTAGAGACGGATAAAATTGAACAAAATATTAATTAGTCATGGTTTAGGACTGCATTCATACCTACAAGAAAAATTAAATAACGTTTAATGTCCCTTAAAGATGTTTCTTTAGGACTGCATTCATACCTACAAGAAAAATTAAATAACGTTTAATGTCCCTTAAAGATGTTTCAAATCCACTGTTAGCTTCCGGACTGCATAAGTTATCTTGTTGTGAAAAAGAATACTATATGGGAACCAAAAATGTAGCTTTAATACTAGACCTAAAGAACATACGAGATTTTGTAGATTAAGTCAACCAGAGAGTCAGAGTACCTTCATATTCATAGTTCTGCTTAATTATACAAAAATTAAATTAACGTTATACATTTTACTATATACGTTGTTTCAATACTTACATTAGTAAAATTAATAAAATGTAAATTAAAACATAATACATCAGGTAAAGATATTATAGTATAAAGCTATTTAAACCATGACATTAAATTTGATAGTATGGAAGTTACCAATCAAATATGTGTAATTATCGCTGTATTGCAATGTTTAATATGGGTTAAATAAATATATTAAAATGAGTTTAAACATGTATATTCTGCTTTCGAAGTATCGTAACAATTACAAACTATAAGTAATAATGGCGAATTATAAGTGATTTGGTGAATTTGATATGAATATTTCATTAGTATGTAAGTTTTAAGTTGTGAATGATTTTACTATTTCTGAATGAAAGTTTTTCACAACTTTGCACCGGCATAATGTGATTAGCTTTTATTAAATTTGTTTTTTGTTTGTTTTTATTGTTAGCTTTTGTTCATTAGAGGGTGTTCTAGAATGTTATTTCCAAGACGGTTTAATAGTATTTAATCTATTAAAGGTATAACTATGTCACTTTACTACAATAAAATAGTAGGCTTTAAAATACATGTGTTGACATATTTTATATACAGGGTGATGATTCACAATTGAAACATAGGGATTTAACATCACTTTTTTGCAGAAATTAGCTCTCCCTTTTCTTTAGAGCAAAATTTTCAATAAATTTTTTTTTCAAAATATTAAACTGGAATTATTACAGTGCAAACTTTTTCAAAATTTGCGATCATTTCCTTTAAAAATAATACGACTAAAAATAAAAGCGTGGGGCGCTCATATTATAAACATGTGATGGAAAGAAATGAATTCTGATCAGCGCCTCATGCTTTTATTTTTAGTGGTAAAGATTTTTGATCACATTTTGTTGCAAAGAAAGAAATTCTTTTCTTCTTTTTGGTGCACTTTCTAGGCATAAATAAAAGCGTGCTTTTTAAAAAAAGTTTCTTTTTCTTAGCGTTATTTTCTACTTTTTAGGCTTGTCAAATATTTAAATTGATTTATCCACCATGCTACACCAATTTTTTTTAAATCTAAGAACTATGATTTAATTCATTCATAATTTGTTTAAAATAATTAGTTGTAAGTTAGTTTATAAAAAACGGTTCTTTTGAAATTTTAACTGAACAAATTATGAAATTTGTATGTATAAGGATAATAATAGTGGTGGGCTTACTTAACATTGTGTTAATAACAAAAATTATTTGATAATAGTAATGATTGACATTGCATTATTTTCTCATATGAAAGATATTTAACAAATGAAGTAATTTGTACGGTCAACAATGGCAAACTGAAGTTTGTTAATAGTTTAAAAAAAAAGTTGCATTGGCCGGGAATCGAACCCGCACCGACCGCGTGGCAGGCGATCATTTTACCATTAGACCATAAGTGCTCTGCCAGTTTGACATTGAAACTGCTAGTTGTAGTTTAATTAAGCATTTATAATATTTAATATATTTAATTCAAGTCGATTGAACTTGTAGAATTTGTTGAAAAATTGATTACAAATTTTTACGCATACAACAAACAATGTGATTTAAATAAAAGCGTGTAACAACAAAGAACATTAGAAAATCAACATGTTTTATATCTACTCTAACCATGAATTATCTCCCACTATCACACGCAATTTTCGACTGTGGTGTCACTTCAACATGGATTATTACACCATCCAAGAAAAAGTATCGTTTATAAAATGGTACTATTCTGGAAATTCATTGAATACGGTACTGACCTCTAAATAATCAAAATCATAGGTACTGGAATGTAGATAATTTACATTTAACAGTTCAAAACCGCAGTCAGTACCGGCGAACAGTCACTGTTTGGGGAGGAATAGTAGGGCACCGAATAATCGGTCCACTCTTTATTGAATGATCCCTCACTGGTGAGTAGTAGGTGCATTGATTTATTGCACACTTCAGTTGGATCAGCTTTAGAAGATCTTAACATAGACCATGATGTGTAGTTTCAACATGATGGCTGCTCTGCCCACAATAATTTGCTTATGAGGAATTATTTAGATGATACGATTCCCAACAAGTGGATTACAAGAGGTGATATTGCTCATTGACCAGCCCGATCGTCGGATCTGTCTCCAAACGATTTCTTTTTGTGGGGCCACCTACACAGTAAACTGTACAATAACCAGGAACAATATGTTGGTATGAATTCACCAAAAGATGCTATATTTCGAGAATGTAACACCATATTTGCTTATCAACTAGCGAATGTGAGACGAGAATTTTACAACCGCTTAGGATATTGTTCAGCTGCAAACAACCACTTATTTGAACACATGATTTAATTTATTATGAAATTGTAATTTTGTTATTTTGCCAAATTTGAAATTAGTTTCATAGCTAGAGTTGAGAATAAATTTGTTGGTTTTCTGGTGTTCTTTATTATTTCTAAGGGAGATGGTTACGAAATTTGAAAAACTATAGACGGTAAGAATTCCAGTTTAACATTTGGAAAAAAATATTTATTTAAAATGTTGCTCTAAAATAATAGGGGGAGCCAATTTCTGCAAAAAAGTCATTTCCCATGTTAAATCCCTATGTTCCAATTATGAATCATCACCCTGTATATGTTTGGAAATTTAATTAATTTTTAATTCGGTCATTACCACGGACGACGATAACTCTAATTGTTATCGAAACGTATAAATTTTATATCATTTGCCTTCACGATTTAAAAAAATCCAAAAAGAACAAGTGTTTGTAATTATGACTTCAAATCGTGAAACGTAACAGATTCAGACATTTTCATAAGGTGTGCTAAGATTTATGAACCAAATAATTTAAAATCGTTTAATTTCCTGTTTTTATATATTATAGGAAGTACACCTACACCATCTAAATTATTAGTAGCACTATTCGTATTTCTTATACATTTAACATATAAATTATGAACTAATTTGGTAAAAGTTTTAAATTAATAAAACGAATAACAAAAACTTAATAAGTTATTTAGCGGTTTCCGAAATTCATTTTTCGATTAAAATAAGTGTTATGGTAATAAATTCATAATATCTCAATAGAGGCCCCATCTAGACGCCTAACTCCGGCGCCCGTTCTGATGACGCTTCTGACGAAGATGGATCACCCAACATCACTGGACAAGATCAATTGAATTTCTTTCCGTTTTGGACTGATGCGAATCCGCAACGTTTTTTTTTTTATTTTTGTATCAATAAAATAAACGTTCAAGCCGTGAAATATCATTATTATTTCAAATGTATTATAAAGTTAAGTACATATTATGTAAAACCTTACTTTCTCATCAAAGCGTTTCCTCAATTTAATCTTAAAATAAAGAGACTTAAATAAATATCCTGCACCTTATACGTCATTTGTTAGCTTGTTTCGTTTGGCATCTTTTATAAGATCGGGAACTTCTATGATGTCGTTGGCAGATATCTCTGCCGTCCCCGTGTTAATGGCTTGTCCCTGCAGCTTTAATAGAAACATAAGTGAACGTTTATGATCCGGAACACCGGTCTGCCTACGACCGCCTTCTACTGTTTTACACACTGGATCTTGAATATGACTAGAGTTAGTTCATTTCATGTAAATTGCTGTATATTTTATTTTGGCTTTGGGATAAAGAATTATAATTGATTAAGCTTTCACAATTAAAGAATTTAGTTATTCTACATCCCAACTGAAACAATATAATTAGTTACATTTGCATTAAAAAAATCAAAATGCAATATAAGTACTTTGGTCAACTTTTTGTGTAATGCAAATAATTAGTGATGCTGACATTTATATATTGCCTGGAGAATTAGGTTCGCACACCACTCTACGGCGAAAGAGCACATCAGCCCTTACAGATTAGACTTATCGCCCATCTAGCGGTAGATTGTACAACATAAATCCAAGATAAATCAATTACAAATCTCTGAAAGTTTATTATAATTGTTGTTTGAGAAAGTATAAAGAAAAAACTTTAGACGTAGATAAATAGATTTTATAAGCAATAGGTATTTCAAGAGATTGCAATGAAAGCGTACATTAAAATTTTATTACATTCTTTTTATTCAATTATAGTCCATATTATGATCTTAAAATGTAATGTAGCTATACTTTCAAAATATTAAAATTAAATAAATACATACTAACGGTTTTTAGTACGTACAAATATTTGAATAATTTCTAAATATTTTTTCCTTATTTTAATGTCTTGACGCCATCTGTTATAAGTTATACTAAGCGTTGAGGGGTTTATTTCCCCTTGTCGGTAATATTAGTCAGGAAGATAAATGGGAGAGGGTTACTGTAAAAACAACTTTCCCGCTATTCTTCGATTTAGTTTAAATGTCGCCAATATTTGTACTTAAAGAGTATTAATCGGAAAGCTTAAAAATAATTTCGTCAATTTTCATATCATTCTAGTATTGTTATACAGAGAAATCGTTACAATTTCATCATAACTTAAGTAAAGCTATGATTCACATTTCACTTTTGCTAAGTGTATTACTTAGAAACTGTTAAGTAATCTAGTACTTACAAAATATTTAATTTACCTAATAAATAATAATTAAAATTATTTTAGAGTGACAATTTTAATCTAAAACGTCGAACCGTCGGTTTACAACTTGCGTCTTGAATGTCTATTTTTTGTGTAACGCCATTTATCTGTTTTTATGTGACAGTTGTTACAATTGACATTAGACACTAGTGTAATAAAACAGTTATAACACATAGGTAAATAAAATTTTTATCTGCATTCTTCATACTGTGTAAATGACATGAGGAAACAAATTAGATTTGCTATTATTATCATCGTATATTTTCACAAAACAATCGCTTTTTCTAGACCAGGACATATTTTACTGTTATCCAATATACAATTTATATAAATACAGAGTGTTTCTAAAAACGTAAAGATTAAATGACAAAATTATTTTAAGCCGGTATAAGTAAGTAAATTAATTATCTTTTATTTCCAAAAACATGTTCTTGCTTTACTCCAAACTTCATATTTCGAAAGCACAATTACTTTCGATGTTTTTTTTTCGTTATGATAAACAGAATGATCAGTCATTTGAATTATCTCCTTGTTTATAGTGTGTTACACGTATTATTTTTTGCAATGGGAAGTTCTCTTTTATCGTATGTTTTCAGTTTCTTTTTAGAGGTTTGTAAGCTTTTTAACCCCAGTCGCTCGTCATTTTATCAATCTATTTTATTGGTGGTATTGACTTTTGAAAAATTAAATAAACAACTTTAAGATTCATGAAAATGTAAACTTTCACCTTTATTACACAATTAAAATACCTCTTTTGGGTTTAATGGTGTATTTTTATATTTATATTTATATAACTTTATATGTTTCGATAGCAATTACAGTTAAGAGTCCTTAGGAAGGTTAATTTTCAGCAAAACGGGTGACTGTCGTACTCTTGTCCTTGAAATGTACCAAGATATCAAAAAATTCTTTAATACGGTTTACTTTTAAATAAAAAACGACGGGGAATAAAACCTTAAACCCAAGACAATGAGCACAGATACAGGGTGATAGATTGAAAGCATGCGTTAAAAGTTTAGGATATAAATATTTTTGCATAGAAATTCTAACTCATGATCTAAACTAAAATATTATCAAGGTGCCTGCATTTCCGGTATTTGCAACAAACTTATTTTTATTGCCAATTTGGATTCCACCATAATATGGACGGATGAGACTAAATTTGGCAGAGAAAGGACTGGAAGAAGAAACCATTTCTGTTTAAAAAATTCATTTAATTTTAATAGATTGTTGATATATAACTTTGTCTTTTGAGATTAATAATCAAAATCTAAATATAACGCTGTTTGAGTTTCTTAGAAGGAACAAAGTTTTCACAGTGTTAATTCAGGAAGAACAAAAATGTTTAAAGATGGCTGCAACTAACCACTATGGTGACCTGCTAAATTTACGGATTTGAATCCTACTAATATTTTGCGTCACGTACGGTTAAAATGAAGAGTGCGTTTGAATGCGTTTGTGTGGGTGTGTGGTGTGTGGGTGTGTGGGTGTGTGGGTGTGTGGGTGTGTGTGTGTGTGTGGGTGTGTGTGTCTGCGTGCGTGCGTGCGTGCGTGCGTGCGTGCGTGCGTGTGTGCGTGCGTGCGTGTGTGTTATGTGTGCGTGCGCGCGTGCGTGTGTGTGCGTTTGTGTGTGTGTGTGTGTATGTGTGTGTGTGTGTGTGTGTGTGTGTGTGTGTGTGTGTGTGTGTGTGTGTGTGTGAGTGAATGAGTTTATCCGCGCTTGTGTGTGTGTGTGTGTGTGTGTGTGTGTGTGTGGGTGTGTGTAGCGTGTGTATGTGTGTTCAGTGTGCGTGCGTTGCGCTGCGTGTCGTGCGTGCGTGTGTGGCGTGTGCGTGTGTTGTGCGTGTGCGTATGCTGCGTGTGCGTGTGCGTGCGCGTGGCTGTGCGTGTGCGTTGTGATGTGCGTGTGCGTGTGCGTGTGTGTGCGTTCGTGTGCGTGTGGTGTGCGTGTACGTTGGTGTCGTGTCGCGTAGTGTTGCGTGCTGCGTGTGCGTGTGTTTAAATCGGTCCTTTTTAGGGCCACAACTTACATAATAGAAACAATTCCAGGAAAATTAGTTAAAAAAAAGAAACATTTAAGGGATTTTCGTATAATGTCTTCTATGGCCGATATTTCAGCTTAGGAACAAGATATCGAGATGTGGTTTTCGCGAGCTTGTTTAGGCATCATTTAGCTACTTGCTTATGAAAAATGTCATACCAATGCATTCAATTTTTTTGCGAAAATTAACCGTCTGTCGGAATGTCGAACAAAGTCCTCTAGTGAAACTAACAAAACTTCAATTATTTTAAAATTTGTAGCCCAAGAAAAACTTTTTACAACGCGCCCAAGTTTGTTAACATCGGATTAGCCGTTTCGAAGATACGGGGGGGTGATTTAAGGAAACATTTGAATACCCCCCACCACTTATTTTTATAGATACGTCCAAAAGTGCCAAACAAAAAAAGTTCAGATTATCCTCGACTTCAAAGATCAGTTATTTCTTTATTACGTTAATAGAACAGAATTCACAGAAACATCACTATTTTAGATCCAAGATTGCAGTTACGCCCCTAGCGGCCATTTCAGAGTGATGAAAATATTTTCCAGATTTCTGTAGTGGCCGTTTTAGTAATAACCTTTTTTTGCGCAAGCCTCTACGATAGATAGTTTCCCAGATATAGTACCTCGCATTCTTAGTTGGCCATCCTGTACATAACGAATAGTTCTATAGAAAAAACTGAGAAGATACCTTTTCTAAAGGTAATTAAATTTCACAAAACTTTTTTTGCAAAATATATTAATACGAATCCAAAATGCATTGAAAATTAATTAATTAATATTGTTAATACTTAACTTGAAGTATTGATACTGTTATAGACAGGCGGCTTTGAATTTTTCTTCATGTTAGCATCTAGATGCCAACTAACGGACGCTAAATTTAAAACGTCCACCTAAAATATATTATTGTTATTGTTTATCCAACGTTTTAATCGCACGCACGCACATACGCACACACGCACACACGCATACGCGCCATACTCACACACCCACATTTCACATGACAGCACGCACACTGCAAACACTAATCACACACATGCATTACCCAGCGACAATTGTACACATGCAACACACATCACCAGATTCGAGCACTACACGCACACACTTGCCACAGCACATCACAGCACACACACAGACCCATCTATTGCACACATGACACACACGCACATCAACACACACACTGCAACACACTTTCACACAGAATACACGCACACACCACTTTTCACGCACCAAACGCATACACGTCCACAAGCATGCACAAACTGCACATAACGTCACACACGCAACACGCACACACTACACAAACGCACAAGCCACACACACACACGCAAGTAAACACGCGCACACACAACGTACTACACGCACCACGCACAACGCAATCGCACACACGCATCACACACCACACACCACACTCATGCACATTCACACACTCAGACGCTCACGAACACAAACAAATGCACACAGCACACACACACGCACAGCACTACACGCACACGCACACGCATTACAACACAGACTCACACGCACACGCATACACGCAGTACACACACACCACACGCACGACAACGCACGCACTCACGACACGCATAAAGAACACATGCATACCACAGCACACTACCACACACACACACACACTCACACACTACACATACTGCACACGCACACCAACGCAACCGCACCACGCCACACACGCACGACGCACTGCACGCACCACACATCACACACACCACAGCACGTAAACACGCACATACGCACACAGCCACACACCCACACACGCACGCACATACACAAGCACACACTCACACACACGCACACAAGCACACACACACGCAACGCGCACACACGCACGCACACACGCACACGCACGCGCACTACGACGCACGCACACGCTCACACGACACAACACATGCACACACGACACACGCACAACGGCACACACACGCACACACCCACACACGCACACACAGCACACACACACACTCACACACGCACTCACGCATACACGCAACGCACACAACGCACACAGCACACACACAAACGCACACACGCACACACGCACAACGCACACACGCATAAACGAACACAGCACACGCACACGACACACACGCACACACACCACACACACACACTACGCACACACACACTAACACACACACGCACACGCACACACACGACACACGCACACACGCACACCGCACACACACAACGAACACGACACAAACACGCACTACGCACACAGCACACACACCACACACACCGCACTACACACCACACACACACACACACACCATGCACACGCAAACGACACAACGCACACAACACGCGCACACACACACACACACGCACACACGCACACACGAACACAGCACACGCACACACGCACACACACGCACACCACACCACACACACGCACACACACACACACGCAACACACCACACGAACACGCAACCACACGAACACCAGCACACGCACACGCACACACACGCACACGCACACACTACACCACACACACACACCCAACACACACACACTACGCACCCACGCACACACCACACACGCACACACGACGACACACCGCACACACGCACACGACAGCAACGACACAGCACAACGCACACATAACGACACATGCATACGCACACACGCACACACGCACACCGCACACACGCACACACGCACAATACACACACACATGCACCACGCAGCCATCCACACGCACACACGCAACACGCACACACGCACACGGCACAACGCACACGCACACCACACGCACACCACACGCATACACACACACACACACGACCACACACACCACACACAGCGCATACAGCACGCACCAGCACACCACGCACACGCACACACACGACACACAACACACACACATGCACCACACACGCCAACAACACGCACCACACACAGCACACACACGCACACACGCAACGCACACACACACACACAAGAAAACACGCACACCACACACGCACACACGCACACACACACACACACACAGCACACACGCACACACACTCACACACGCACTCATGCACAGCACACACGACAGACGCACACGCACAAACAAACACACACACACACACACACATGCACACACGCACACACGCACACACGCAAACACGCACACACGCACACACGCACACACGCACACACGCACACACGCACACACGCACACACAGGAACAGACACAGGCACAGACACAGACACAGACACAGACACAGACACAGATACAGACACAGACGCAGACACAGACACAAACACAGACTCAGACACAGACACTGACACAGACACAGACACAAACAAAGAGACAGACACAACAAGCACACAGACACAACACAACACAGACACACAGACACAGACACGACACAGACACAGACACAGACACAGAAACAGACACAGACACAGACACAGGCACAGACACACAGGACATAGACACAGGACAGACGCACACAGGACAGACACAGGGACAGCGGACAACAGGACAGGGACAGGGACAGTGGCAGGGACATTGACAGGAAAGGAACAGTGCAGGGACAGGGAAGACAGGGACAGTACACAGGGACAGGGACAGGGACAGGGACAGACAGGGACAGGGACAGGGACACAGGGACACAGGGACAGGACAGGACAGGGACAGGGACAGGGACAGGGACAGGGACACAGGGACAGGGACAGGGACAGGACAGGGACAGGACAGCGACAGAGGCAGACAGGACAGGGACAGGACAAGGACAGGGACAGGGACAGGGACAGGGACAGGACAGGGACAGGACAGGGACAGGGACAGGGACAGGGACAGGGACAGGGACAGGACAGGGACAGGGACAGGACAGACAGGGACAGGGACAGGGACAGGGACAGGGACAGGGACAGGGACAGGGACAGGGACAGGGACATTGACAGGGACAGGGACGGGGACAGGCACAGACACAGGACAGCACAACAGACAGAACACGACACGCACAGGCACAGCCACAGCACACGCACACGCACAACGCACACAGCAACAACAGCACACAGCACACGACAACAGCACATGACGCACGCACAACGACAACAACGCCTACAGCACACGCACACGCACCACACACAACGCACACGCACACACACAGCAGCGCACACGCACACGCACAGGCACAGCACATGCACAGCACAGCACACGACACGCACACGCACACGCACATGCACACGCACACGCACACTGCACACGCACATGCACACGCACACGCACACACCCGCACACGCACACGCACACGCACACGCACACGCACACGCACACGCACACGCACACGCACACGCACACGCACACGCACATGCACACGCACACGCACACACGCGCGCACACGCACACGCACAGGCACACGCACATGCACACGCACACGCACACGCACACGCACACGCACACGCACATGCACACGCACACGCACACGCACACGCACACGCACACGCACACGCACACACTCGCGCACACGCACACGACACACACGCACATGCCCACGCACACGCACACGCACACGCACACGCACACGCACATGCACACGCACACGCACACGTACACGCACTCGCACACGCACACGCAGACGCTAACGCACACGCACACGCAGACGCAGACGCAGACGCAGACGCAGACGCAGACGCAGACGCAGACGCAGACGCAGACGCAGACGCAGACGCAGACGCAGACGCAGACGCAGACGCAGACGCAGACGCAGACGCAGACGCAGACGCAGACGCAGACGCAGACGCAGACGCAGACGCAGACGTAGACGCAGACGCAGTCGCAGACGCAGACGCAGACGCTGTTTCAGTTCCTTTCATAATGCACTAATTGTAACAATGACCTCATGGCAAGCAAAAATGCCGGTGCAGTATTGAACGTTTCCGTTCTTAATTTACACGACTGACAGAGGCTTCGTTTCAAACAGAAAGAACGTATTGAAAGTTGCGGTCTTCATTGGCGATCTATACCTATCTATAAAGTTTAGGTGTGCCTGCGGTTGCTGTAGATCGATGGTTTCGAATCTGGGAAAAATGTAGACTAAATCTTGAATTGTAGGACCAATCTCTAAAATGTCACAATCCGTCGGTGTTTTTGCCGACCCATTGAGAACGACGCGGATCTTGATCATCATTTTGATTTAAGACTTCTCATACCATCCTTTCAATGTAGGTTTACCAACAAATTTCAAATTGCGAACGAATAAAACCGTTTTAAAAGATTTACCTAATGATGAGTGATTTTCCTTAAATGGAAGTTTAACTACGTAACGACAAGATTTACTATTTGCTTTATCAGGTATCAATCTGAGATTGTCACAAACATTTCTCGTAATTCAGTTTGATTGACTTCCTTGATCCAAAGACATTTTAGATTTATGAATTGGCCGTTTTGGTTTTTAACCTTAATTATGGCAGTTGATAGGAGGGCTTGTAATCCGACTTGTTTGCAGTGCTCGCTAGTTGATACCACGGTAGTCGGCGGTCATAATCTACAGGGAATCCAAAGTTGACATTTCGTTTTGTGTATTTATGTGTATAAGACAGAATGACGAAATTTTCTACAGTTACGGCATTTATATTTGGAACGAAAATCACTGTAAGTGCGACCTTCGCAGAGACGAATCGTATATAGCGAATATTTTAATTTCTGTAAATCGAGTTCCTACACGGCGTTTGAGCAGTCTTTATTTGCATAATGCAATCGTTTGCAAAATTTTCAGCGAGGTTCGTTAATAACAATATGATTTGCTTGAAGGAATTTTGTTGTTTTATTCACATTTATAGGATTATTAATACTTATTGAGCCCACCTTCTCGCTGATTTGATCAACATCCTAACATGTTACTATCTCTTACAAAACTGTAAAACTCAGTAAATCCCAATGCCGCATTAGTTACGTTAGGCAGATTACATAATTCTTGTACATGACTTTTCATAATGAGCCGCTTGTTGTTATGACTATCCGTTAATGCTCTGGACGTAATTGCGTAATTTTCGTTCGTTACTTCTAAGAATTCCTTAGATTCCTTCGCCTTTAATTCCTCCACATAATGCTTGAATTTTCGTTTTTGTTAGTTAAAGAATCAAAACTATGATAGAATGAAGTCCACTTAGTGTAGGTTTCCGTCAATATTTGCAGATTCAGATTTGTTGTTAATGAAATTGTCTACTAGTTCGCACAAATCACGAGACGTTCGAAGTGTCCACGTTCTTTCGTTTGTTTAACACTACCAAGGCCACTGTGATCATTCTATCTTCGATTTGATTGTGAATGGTTTTAAATTTATCCCAAAGCGTTTCCAATCCTTTAATGTGATATTTTGTTTGCCTTTTGGTGCTACAATGAATTAACGATTGTACGCATGTTTTGAATCGGGTTAGGTTGCCTTTAATGTAAAGGCGTTCCCTAACCAAAGTTGTAAGTTTCGCTATTGTATCACTTGGTATGCCACAGGTTTCTTCATCTGGTATTGAGGTGTTAATGAATTTATTAAAAAATGTATACAAGAAACAATGTAGACCTCGCCGTTTACGCTGTGTGAAGAAGGCCCGATGCTAATAATGTTGATTTGGAAGAAGTGCTGCAATGATTTTGATTATTCCTAGTGGGGTCAATGTGTTTTCTGATAGATATTGAATCGGAGTCGCATTTGCTGGGGTACAGTATTGAATTTATAGTAGACACTTACCTGGCTTGAATGATTGTTCGCAAACACATTAATTTCACGCACTTAAGCGACGTGTTCGCAAGTGCGGAAGTTACCAGTGAGTAAGATACAATTTGTTTCCTCGTGCTTTATCCTAATAATGATTAGAATTAGCTTAAAGTGGTGATGTTATAAATGTGTTTATTAAATTCAAGCAGAGTGTGTACCAGTTAAACAGTTCACAGACCACCAATAATTTTTTTACTAAGTTCGACGTTGGTAATACTAAATAAACTTTACTAAAAAAAATGATGTGACCAACATTTTAAACGAATAAAGTTAAAAGGTTCACAGAAGAAGCCGACCTAACGAATACTGCTCTAACTGATCAATTCCTAACGAATGGTATTGAACGACTAAACAAGATTCTGCAGCAAAAAGAATTAGAACTGCATTACACAGTGTATTTAAACAATATGACATAACACCACTATATATATATATATATATATATATATATATATATATATATATATATATATATACGAAGGTTACTGCTAAGGTTCGCGGAATAAGTACTATTTGCACTGCTAAGGTTCTCCTTTTTATGTTCACTATCACTGTAAAGCTGGTTAATCGAATAGTTAATTACACGTTTTTAAAGCAGTTTAATTTAAACTATGTATAAATAAAATGTTCACATAGACATAAGGTCACAATCTATAAATGAGAATTAAAATAAATCTAATATTAATTTAATTACAACAATTATACAATCTCTTTTTTTCGATAAAAAAACGGAATCCTAATAAATATTAATAAACACAGATTAAATAGTCGCGAAACCGTACATTCACATTGTATGACAACAACAACAGGGTAATTAACTGATTATGCAATACCATTAACTGTTTATTGTCATTATAGAATTTAATAGTGTATTTAAATCAAACGTATACGTTACCTTTACCTTGATTAGTTTCTTTTAATATCAGAAAAAATATAAAATACGATCCTACGTGCGCGTCCATTTGCATACACTCCAGGGGATGAATGGCTCTTAATATAGTCAAAAAGGCTCTAATTAGAGAGTAGGAAGAGATCCCGAAAAGAAACCAGCATCCTGCCCCAATCCCCAAGCTCAAGTCCTACACCTGCCGCTCACGTGAACATATGCATAAAAGACTCTAATTAGGGTTGACCCTTAGGGTAGATAATACGGTCTCACACGCGGGTGTGTAAAAATAGGGGTGGAAAATTCTGTATATTATATGTGATGAAACATAGATATATTCATATGAGCCTGAAAAGTGGTGCGCTCGCTGTAAAAACCGGTCATGTTGCAACTGTTGCATTGCAGGATCGGAGAACAAACAGTACTGTTGGCTGGTATATTTCGATTCGTCTCCCCCAGATGATCGGTGAAATTAGAAACAACAATATAATCGAATCATTCTGCATCATGACAATGCCAGTGCGTACACAGCAGGACAAACCTTTTTGACTAGTCAAAATATCAAATTAATGACTCACTAGTAGTAGGCCGACACCCTCCCCACTCCTTTTTTTGCGTCACAAGCCCCGCCCCCTTTCACTTTTTTATATGCCCACGTGGGAGACCAAATTTTCCACCCTTATTTTTACTCGCTTACGTGTAGGACGTATTTTTTCACCCCTATTTTTGCACATCCACGTGTGAGACCGCATTTTCAACCCTAATTTTTACACACCCTCGTGTGAGACCGTATCCTTTCTTTTCGAAGGCCCTTTTTAACACCTATTTTTACTCGCTTACGTATAGGACGTGTATTTTCACCCCTATTTTTACACACCCACGTGTGAGACCGCATTTTCTACCCTTTTCTTTTTCAACCCTAATTATTTTTACTCGCTTACATGAAGGACCGTATTACCCTTATTTTTATGAATTCTTTTGTGGGGGTTAAACCTTATGGCTGTATTAAGGACCTTTTGACAGCTAGGACTTTTGATAACGTGAGGACTGGGGGTGGGGGCTGGTCTTGGCTTAGAACTGTATTTAGGGTTGGAGCTTAGGGCTGGTCTAGGGATGTCTTAGAGTTTAGTCTTGGAGCTTAGGGCTGGTCTAGGGGTAGGGTTATTTCTGATGGTATTAAGGTCCTTTTGGTTGTAACCCTGGAGGCTGATCAGACACATACGCATACAATAATTGCATAATTAATAAGATATTATTATTATCGGTCCTATTGTTTTAAAACGGTCATATGCTACTGGAGAAAACGTTTCTAACGAGGAGATGACATAGCAGCTGTATTAGGATTAATCATACGTGGGGGAATTTGAATGACAGTAAAATTTAATTATAGAACACTTATTTTTATTGTCATAATTAAAAAAAAATCCTCAGTGAATTATAAAAAATGACTGACACTCCTAATGAAACAATTTTTTTATTAAGTTAATTAATTACATAACAGTTTGTGTTTTCTAAAGCGAGTATTAAAACATAGTTTACCTGCATTGAAATAATATCTATCCGTCCGTTAAGAATGTTGTACGCCTTAATATTTTTTAAAGAAACTTAATGCTTGTGTTTATAACTGTAATTAAAAATCTGTAAATAAGTAAAGGGTTAACACCACACTTACCAGCTCTGTACTTAAACAACGTTTTTAAGGCACTGATTTACGAGTGATAGTTACTGTTTTTATGCTGCATGTCAAATTAAAGAACAACTTTCTAGGTTGTGTAAAAACCACCTATAATTAGAGTGTAAAATATACAACCTTATCATCTTTATCGCACTTGCTGCAACATACATTTACCTTTCTCTTAAAATAAATCGGTTTGAAAAATATTCATATACGGATACACAAATTGTTTTATAAAAAACCATATTAAGTGTTTGGAATGTTTAAAATTCCATAACAATATGTAGTAAGAAATCACTGTTCACGTTTACTTTTAACCAATATAAATGGTTAATATAATTTCTAAAAAATATTATTAGAGTTGATATGCCGTTTTATTTCAAGTAATTGTTTTCAATATATATAAAATGTGTAAGTGGACCTGTATTATTTGTTGTAATATGCGTTATTACACTTTCTTTAATTACCGGTTGTAACCTTACTACATTCAACTTATACACGAATTAATAACGACCTCCACTAGTTTATAACACAATCGCTATGTAGCGTGTTTTTATTTACACCCGTACTTCTATAAACTATTAACGCTCCATTTTAATAGGGTGATCAACTATCTGAAAAAGGTTTACTGTTAAAGTATACGATGAAGATCGTTTAAAGCAAACCTTGTATTATTCTTATATACGAATGACATTTCAAAAATACTAGTATAATTAACATGAAGGTTTATAAATCTACATCCAGACAAGGAAACGGTTTTAAACACAAAGAATTTATCTGTAAGGGGCAGACAATGCTATTACATAAGACGTTTTTACAAAAACGTGGTTATTCCACATTGAGAAAATTGTTAGTCATGAGAAACAAGCTGGTCTTGAAGTTAGCCTTGAAGTTAGCTAGTCATAGGTTTTGATGTTTACCTTGAAGTTAGCCTTTGCGAGCAACTTTTATAAAAAATGTACACCTGAGTTTAAGTTGACGTATATTGGTTTATGAATATTTTATTATTCTAAGAAAAATGTTATTAAAAATGTTTTCTATTAATTACCCTTTGTAGACTATATGCTTTATCTATACACGAAATTTTATTTCACAACAGCATACTCATTCTACCTTGAGAAAATTGTTAACCTTGAGAAACAAGTAGGTTTGAAACTCAAACAACTCCCTGTTACCACTCTCGTCAATGTAGATAGAGGTCCAATGCTGGTCTGGTTTGTTTGCAGGATCCGTGTTTACGATAATCGCACACGGTCGAGGTGCGTGTCTGGGTAGTTGATTAGAAGCACATACAAGTCGAAAACACATTCTTCTTGTGGCTGGGGGTCGATTTCAAGCATCTCAACACTTTTGCCGCATACATCTTTGTGGATTTTTTATCAGATGGAATTAATAGCAACGTCAACTAAACGTTTTAAAAAATTTCTAATCTGAAAATAAGAGTGACGTAATCTATTTTATTTGAATTTCATAGAGACATCACCATCATCGAGATTTTGAGATACTACCATCTCATCGTCTTCACCTTGAACGATTATATTGTAACCTATAAAGCAAGCTAATAACCCTAATAGTTTATCAGACATTATTACATGGACATGAGGTTAGTCCTAAATTAAATGGTTTCAACGCTGCTCTGGGAATGCTGTACACATTAAAACCTTTAAGTCTGCTCGCCGAAGTTGTACCGTATTCACTTTCTTCAATTTTTATCTGCACTCTGTTTCGAAGCTGTAGTACGTTTTCTAATACATAAACAGAATCTTCAATACTGTGATACGTGTAGCAGCAAAACACATTAGCTAGTTAGTTTCACCTCTATATTACTTTACATGCAAGCCTGATCTTATCATAAATAAATACATCTGTCAAAAAAAGCTAATTAAACATAACTCCGCGGCCAGGGTATAGCAAGCAACGCTTCCAATTATAGCTCTTAGTCAACACAATAGGGCCTACAACTACATACAATCGACTAGCACGGCTTTAGCACGAGGATCAAACGAAAAACACGTACGCAGCACGTAAGCACACGTTCGCACGCACGCAGTAAGCTCGCACGTACGCCCGCACGTACGCACGCTCGTACGCCGTCGTACGCACGCACGCTCGCACGTACGCACGAACGTACGCACGCCGCGTACGCACGCTCACACGTACGCGCGTTCGCACGCCCGTACGTACGCACGCACGTCCAACACACACACACACACACACACACAACACACACACGAGAGCGAAAACACGCTAAAGCGAAAAACTTGTAAACTTGCAAACATGAATCAAGACGGTGGAGCACCGCTAGGAAAAAAACAGGTTTATTAACAAAACCGAAGGAAAGCTTAACGTTTTGAAAATATATCATTATTATTATTATAAACAATACATCATTATTATTTAATAACATGCCTTATCGGTTTTCTTCTTCTACTTGAACCGTGAGTCGTCCTCATCATCATCATCATGATTTTGAGATTTGCCCTTCCCCCCTACCTCATCGCTCTTCTTTCTCTTCTGTGAACCATCATCTTGGATGTGAGATACACCCAGCTCAACCACGTCATCGCTTTCATTATTATCTTGAACAGTTATGTTGTAATAGTTTATTAACAAGTCAGTAAAATCTCCGCTGAGGTTGGCTCATAAACAGGAGAATACATTATAGTAATGCTCACTCGATGACAGTTACACTTTAAAGAGCGAAACACGAGAAACGAGAACGCAGCTAGCCTTGGGTCTTGTGCGCAAGCGTACTCGTCAATGTTAGGGTAGAATCGGACATCTTCGGGGATGTCTGTAGTATTAACCTAACCACACTCTAACATAGCCCCTGGGGGTATGTGTATAAATCTAAACGCCTCTTTTATGGTCGAGGTATTCTCTCCTAAGACGCCAGAACGCAGCTAGCCTTTGGTCTTGTGCGCAAGCGTGCTCGTCAATGTTCGGGTAGAATCGGACATCTTCGGGGATGTCTGTAGTATTGACCTAACCACACTCTAACATAGCCCCTGGGATATGTTTATAAATCTAAACGCCTCTTTTATGGTCGAGGTATTTTTTCCTAAGACGCCGTGCGCCCGTGCGCTTGTGCGTTTGTGCGTGTGTGCGTGTGTGCGTGTGTACGTGTGTGCGTGTTGTGTGCTGTGCGTGTGTGCGTGTGTGTGTGTGCTGTGTTGTTTTTTTGGTTGGGTGTTTGGGTTTGGGTGTTGGGTTGTGGGTTTGTTGGGGTTTGGGTTGGCGTGGGTTGGTCGCGTGTTTGTGGGTGTTTGGGTGTGTGCGCGTCCCCTTTGGCTTTCCTGTGTTTTTCTGTTTGTGGCGTTGTGCGGTTTCCTTTTTCCGGGGTTGGGTGTGTTTTGGGGTTTTCTTTCTTTTTTTTCCCCCGGGTTTTGTGTGGGGTTTTTTGTGTGCGGTTTGGGGTGTTTGGGTGTTGGGTTGGGTTTTTTTTTTCCTTTCTTTGGCTTTGTGGTGTGTGCGGTTGTGCGGGTGTTGGTGCGTGGTGGTCCTGTGTGGTGCGTGGGTTTGGTTGTGGTTGTCGTTTGGGTTTGTTGGTGTGTTTGTTTGGGTTTTTTTTTTTTTTTTGGGGTTTTAAGGTTTATTAAATTTTATGATTTTTTAATTTAGGGGGGGGGAAACTTTTTTTAAACTAAAATTTGGGGAAATGTTTGGGTTATTTTTTTTTTTGGTTTTTTTTTTTTTTTCCCTTTTTGGTCGAAGTTATCTCAAAGGCCAAAATATTTTTTTGGCAACTTTCGTTTTGGGAGAAGGTTTCTTCGGGGATGTCTGATTTTTCCTAAATTAAATACCCGGGTATTTTATAAAAAACCTTTTTATTTATTTTTTAAGACCCGTGGCTATTTGCTTTTGTTTTGTTTGTGTTGTGTTTGTGTGCTTTTGTGGTTGGTTTTGCGTGTTGGTTTGCGTTTTTGTGTGTTGTGCGTGTGGGTGTGGTGTGTGCGTGTGTTTTTGTTTGAAATGTGTTTGGGGTGGCGTCCTTTGCTTGTGCGTTCGTGTTTAAGGTTGTTTAAATAGTTACTTTATGCGTAAATTAAAATGTTAGTTGTGTAAACCCTTATTACGTGTGTGCAATATGCGCGTTTCGTTTGCCGTGTGTTGCCGTTTTGGTTGGTTGAAATTTCTTGTCCAATTGTTTTTACGTGTTCGGTTTGGAGTTTAGATTGTAGCAGTGTTGTAGGTCGCTGTTGCGTGTTCGTAAAATGGTGTTATTTCTAAAATTTTTGGTTGTTGCGTTTTTTTCAAGTGTTGTTTTCATGTTAATGTGTAAGCGGCCTGTATGTGCGTGGTGCGTGCGTCTTTGCGTTGCGTGTTTGCTGATTCGTTATGATTAATAACGCTCCACTAGTTTTTCCCGCTGTGTAGCGTGTGTGTTTACCGTACTTCTGTAAACTGTTAACGCTCTTTATAGGGTGATCAACTATCTGAAAAAGGTTCCTGTAAGTATACGATGAAGATCGTTAAACCTTGTATTTCTTATTCGAATGGTTTGCAATACTAGTAATTAACATGAAGGTTTATAAATCTACGTTCGACAAGGAAACGGTTTTACCAAATTTACTGTAAGGCAGACAATGCTGTTGCGTAAGACGTTTAAACGTGGTTGTTCCTTGAGAAATTGTTAGTCGTGAGCGAAGCGGTCTTGAAGTTAGCCTTGAAGTTGCTAGTCATAGGTTTTGATGTTTACCTTGAAGTTAGCGTGTGTGCGATTAATGCCTGTGTTTGTTGACGTATATTGGTTTATGAATATTTTATTATTCTAAGAAAAATGTTATTAAAATGTTTTCTATTACCTTTGTAGACTATGTGCTTTATCTATACACGAAATTGTTTTACAACAGCATACTCTTCTACCTTGAGAAATTGTTAACCTTGAGAAAAGTAGGTTTGAATCAAACAACTCCTGTTACCACTGTCGTCAATGTAGATAGAGTCCAATGCTGGTCTGGTTTGTTTGCAGGATGCGTGTTTGCGATAATCGCACACGGTCGGTGCGTGTCTGGGTAGTTGATTAGAAGCCTACAAGTACATTGTCTTGTGGCTGGGTCGATTTCAAGCATGTCAACTTTTGCCGCATACATCTTTGTGGATTTTGTCAGATGGATTAATAGCGTCAACTAAACGTTTTAAAAATTTCTAATCTGAAAATAAGAGTGACGTAATCTATTTTATTTTGAATTTCATGAGACATCACCATCATCGAGATTTTGAGATACTACCATCTCATCGTCTTCACCTTGAACGATTATATTGTAACCTATAAAGCAAGCTAATAACCCTAATAGTTTATCAGACATTATTACATGGACATGAGGTTAGTCCTAAATTAAATGGTTTCAACGCTGCTCTGGGAATGCTGTACACACTTAAAACCTTTAAGTCTGCTCGCCGAAGTTGTACCGTATTCACTTTCTTCAATTTTTATCTGCACTCTGTTTCGAAGCTGTAGTACGTTTTTCTAATACTTAAACAGAATCTTCAATACTGTGATACGTGTAGCAGCAAAACACATTAGCTAGTTAGTTTCACCTCTATATTACTTTACATGCAAGCCTGATCTTATCATAAATAAATACATCTGTCAAAAAAAAGCTAATTAAACATAACTCCGCGGCCAGGGTATAGCAAGCAACGCTTCCAATTATAGCTCTTAGTCAACACAATAGGGCCTACAACTACATACAATCGACTAGCACGGCTTTAGCACGAGTATCAAACGAAAAAACACGTACGCATGCACCCACGTAAGCACACGTTCGCACGCACGCACGCATGTAAGCTCGCACGTACGCCCGCACGTACGCACGCTCGTACGCACGCTCGTACGTACGCACGCACGCTCGCACGTACGCACGAACGTACGCACGCTCGCACGTACGCACGCTCACACGTACGCGCGTTCGCACGCCCGTACGTACGCCACCACGTATGCGCACACACACACACACACACACACACACGACACACACGAGAGAGCGAAAACACGCTAAAGCGAAAAACTTGTAAACTTGCAAACATGAATCAAGACGGTGGAGCACCGCTAGGAAAAAAACAGGTTTATTAACAAAACCGAAGGAAAGCTTAACGTTTTGAAAATATATCATTATTATTATTATAAACAATACATCATTATTATTTAATAACATGCTTATCGGTTTCTTCTTCTATGAACCGTGAGATCGTCCTCATCATATCATCATGATTTTGAGATTTGCCCTTCCCTACCTATCGCTATTCTTTCTCTTAACTGTGAACCATCATCTTGGATGTGAGATCACCAGCTCAACTCACGTCATGCGCTTGATGCATCATTATCTTGAACGGTGTATGTTGTAATAGTTTATCTAACAAGTCAGTAAAATGCTCCTGCGTGATGTTGTGCTCATAAACAGGAGAATACATTATAGTAATGCTCACTGATGCGTTACACTTTAAAGAGCGACACTAGAGAAACGCAGAACGCAGCTAGCCTTGTGGTCTTGTGCAGCGTACGTTCGTCAATGTTAGGGTAGAATCGGACATCTTCGGGGATGTCTAGTATTGACCTAACCACACTCTAACATAGCCCCTGGGTATGTTTATAAATCTAAACGCCTCTTTTATGGTCGAGGTATTTTCCTAAGACGCCGACGCAGCTAGCCTTTGGTCTTGTGCGAAGCGTGTGCGTAATGTCGGTAGATCGGACATTTCGTGATGTCGAGTATTGCTGACGTTGCGTGTGTGCGTGTGTTATGATTAGCTCTTTTATGGTGGCGTTTTGTGCGTGTGCGCTGTGTGTGCGTGTGTGCGTGTGTGCGTGTGTGTCGTGTGTGCGTGTGTGCGTTTGTGCGTGTGCGTGTGTGCGTGTGTGCGTTGTGCGTGTGTTGCGTGTGTGTGCGTGTGTGCGTGTGTGCGTGTGTGCGTGTGTGCTGTGTGCGTGTGCGTTGTGTGTGTGGTGTGTGTCGTGTGTCGTGTGTGTGTGTGTGGTGTGTGTGTGTGGTGTGTGTGGTGTTGTGTGGTGTGATGTGTGTGATGTGAGTGTGATGTGTTGTGAGTGTGTTGGTGTGAGTGTGAGTGTGTGTAGGTGAGTCGTGATCGTGAGCGTGAGCGTGGGTGATGTGCGTAGTGAGCGTGGCGTGAGCGTGAGCGTGCGTGTGCGTGTGTGCGTGGTGCTGTGTGCGTGTGTGCGTGTGTGCGTGTGTGTGTGTGTTGTGTGTGGTGTGAGTGTGAGTGTGAGTTGGTGTGTGAGTGATGTGATTGATGTGAGTGTGGTGTGAGTGTGAGTGTGATTGTGTATGTGTGTGAGCGTGTGAGCGTGTGCGTGGCGTGAGCGTGAGCGTGCGTGTGTGACTGTGTGCGTGAGCGTGTAGCTGGCGTGCGTGCGTGCGTGGTCGTGTGTGCGTGTGTGTGTGTGCGTGTGTGTTCTGTGCTGTGTGTGTGTGCGTGTGTGCGTGTGTGCGTGTTGTGTGTGTGTGTGCGTGTGTGCGTGTGTGCGTGTGTGCGTGTGCTGCGTGTGTGCGTGTGTGTGTGTGTGTGCGTGTGTGCGTGTGCGTGTGTGCGTGTGTGCGTGTGTGTGTGTGCGTGTGTTGTCGTGTGTGCTGTGTGCGTGTGTGCGTGTGTGCGTGTGGCGTGTGTGCGTGTGTCGTGTGTGCGGTGTGCGTGTAGTGCGTGTGTCGTGTGTGCGTCGTGTGCGCGTGTGTGTGTGCGCTGTGCGCGTGTGCGCGTGTGCGCGTGTGTGCGTGTGTGCGTGTGTGCGCGTGTCGTGTGCGTGCGCGTGGCGCGTGTGCGCGTGTGCGCGTGGCGTGTGTGCGTGTGTGCGCGTGTGCTGCGCGCGTGTGCGTGGTGCGCGTGTGGGCGTGTGCGCGCGTGTGCGTGTGTGCGTGCGTGCGCGTGTGTGCGTGCGTGTGCGGTGTCGTGCGCGTGCGTGCGTGCGTGCGCGTGCGTGCGCTGCGTGCGTCGTGCGTGCGTGCGTGTGTGTGTGCGTGTGTCGTGTGTGTGTGTGTGTGTGTGTGCTTGCGCGTGCTGCTTACGTGCGTGTGAGTCCGTAGCGTGTGCTACGTACGTGCTGCGAACGACGTGCATACGTGCGGAGCTAACGTGCGTGCGTGCGAGCGTGCGTACGTACAAGCGTGTGTGCGTGCGTGCTTACGTAGGCGCGTGTGTGCGTGCGTGCTTACGTAGGCGTGAGTGAGCGTGCGTACGTGCGAGCGTGCGTGCGTGTGTATGTTCGTGCGAGTAAGCGTGCGTACGTGCGAGCGTGCGTACGTACGAGCGTGTGTGCGTGCGTACTTACGTAGGTGCGTGTGAGCGTACGTACGTGCGAGCGTGCGTGCGTTCAAGCGTACGTACGTGCGTGTGAGCGCTTACCTGCTAGCGTGCGTGTTTCGTTTGGTCCTCGTGCTATAGCAATGCTAGTCGATTGTTTGTAGTTGTAAGCAATATTGTATTGACTAAAAAGCTATAATTGGAAACGCTACTTGCTATGCCCAGTCCGTTGAGTTATGTTTAATTAGCTTTTTGACAGGTGTATTTATGATAAGGTCAGGCTTGCATGTAAAATAATATAGAGGTGAAACTAGCTAGCTAATGTGTTTTGCTGCTACACGCATCACAGTATTGAAGATTCTGTTTATGTATTAGAAAACGTACTACAGTCTCTAAGCTGATTGCAGATAAAATTGAAGGAAATGAATACGGTGCAACTTCTGCGAGCGAACTTAAAGATTTTAAGTGTGTGCAGCATTCCCAGAGCCGCGTTGAAACCAGTTAATTTAGGGCTAACCTCATGTCCATGTAATAATAATAATAGTGTCTGATAAAAACTGTCAGGGATTATTAGCTACCTTTATAGGTTGTTACAATATAATCGTTCAAGGTAAAAACGATGAGATGATAGTATCTCAAAGTCTCGATGATGGTGATGCTCTCCATGAAATTTCAAAATAAATTAGATTACGTCACTCTTATTTCAGATTAGAAGTTTTTTAAAACGTTTAGTTGACATTGCTATTAATCCCATCTGATAAAAAATCCACAAAGATGTATGCGGTACAAGTGTTGAGATGCTTGAAATCGATCCCCAGCCACAAGAAGAATGTGTTTCGGCTTGTATGTGCTTCTAATCAACTATCGAGACACGCATCTCGACCGTGTGCAATTATCGTAAACACGGATCCTGCAAACAAACCAGGTCAGCATTGGACCGCTGTCTACATTGACGAGAATGGTAACAGGGAGTTTTTTGAGTTTCATGCCTACTTGTTGCTCCAGGTTAACAATTTTCTCAAGGTAGAAATATGCTGTTGTGAAATAAACTTTCGTATATAGATAAAACATACAGTCTACAAATGGTAATTAATAGAAAACATTTTTTAATAACATTTTTCTTAGCATAATAAAAATAGACATAAACCAATACACGTCAGCTTAAACTCAATTGTACATTTCTATAAAAGTTGCTCGCAAGGCTAACTTCAAGGCAAACTTCAAAACCTATGACTAGCTAACTTCAAGGCTAACTTCAAGACCAACTTGTTTCTCATGACTAACAATTTTCTCAATGTGGAATAAGTACGTTTTTGTAAAAAACGTCTTATGTAATAGCATTGTCTGCCCTTACAGATAAAATTCTTTTGTGTTTAAAACTGTTTCCTTGTTCTGAATGTAGATTTATAAAATCTTCATGTTAATTATACTAGTATTTTTGAAGTATCATTCGTATATAAGAATAATACAAGGTTTGCTTTAAACGATCTTCATCGTATACTTTAACAGTTAACCTTTTTCAAATAGTTGATAGCCTCATTAATATGATGCGTTAATAGTTTATAGAAGTACGGATGCAAATAAAAAATACGCTACATAGCGATTGTGTTATAAACTAATGTAGCTCGTGTGTTGTCGTTATAAACTCGGTGTATATAGGTAGAAGGTCGTCGTAATCGGGTGATATCGTTATAAATTCGTGTATAGTTAGAAGGTCTATGCATGCAATTAAAGAAAAAGTGCGCCAACATTTAACCTAATTAGACAATCGTTTATAATAAAATATATTACAAATTACATTGTAAAGTCCCTATTAGACTCCACTTATTATGGTTTTAATTATGAGTTCTTGAAAAATCGTATTAAAATGTAAATAAATAAAAGCGATATTCACTCCTTTTTATGTTTACTATCACTGTAAAGATGGTTAACCGAATAGTTAATTACACGTTTTTAAAGCAGTTTAATTTAAACTATGTATAAATAAAATGTTCACATAGACATAAGGTCACAATCTATAAATGAGAATTAAAAGAAATCTAATATTAATTTAATGACAACAATTATACAATCTCTTTTTTTCGATAAAAAACGGAATCCTAATAAATATTAATAAACACAGATTAAATAGTCGCGAAACCGTACATTCACATTGTATGACAACAACAGGGTAATTAACTGATTATGCAATACCATTAACTGTTTATTGTTATTATAGAATTTAATAGTGTATTTAAATCAAACGTATACGTTACCTTTACCTTGATTAGTTTCTTTTAATATCAGAAAAAATATAAAATACGATCCTACGTGCGCATCCATTTGCATACACTCCAGGGGATGAATGGCTCTTAATATAGTCAAAAAGGCTCTAATTAGAGAGTAGGAAGAGATCCCGAAAAGAAACCAGCATCCTGCCCCAATCCCCAAGTCCAAGTTCAAGGCCTACACCTGCCGCTCACGTGAACATATGCATAAAAGACTAATTAGGGTTGACCCTTAGGGTAGATAATACGGTCTCACACGCGGGTGTGGAAAAATATGTTCTACACGTGAGCTGTCATAAAATAGTGGTGAAAACACGCGTCCTATACGTGAGCGAGTAAAAAATAATTAGGAATAAAAAGAAAGGGTTGAAAACACGGCCTCACACGCAGATATATGTAACAAAAAATAATTATGGATAAAAAGAAAGGGTTGAAAACACGGCCTCATACGCAGGTGTATGTAACAAAAAAATAATTATGGATGAAAATAGGGTGGAAAAATACGGTCTCACACGTGGGTATGTAAAAATAGGGATGAAAAACACGTTCTACACGAGGGTATATAAAAAATAATTAGGGATAAAAAGAGTTGAGAATACGGTCTCACACGTGAGTGTGTAAAAATAGGGGTGAAAAAACACGTCGTACACGTAAGCGAGTAAATATAAGGGTGGAAAATGCGGTCTCCCACGTGGGCGTGTAAAAACCGGAAGTGACGTCAAAATCCAAGATGGCGGCATTAAGTGTAACCATATAAAAAACAGCTTACGATCGCCTTTCAAATTCACGAACTTGACGGTGTTCTACCCCTCGTCCTTAACAAAATAATTCAGGATTTGAATGTTAAAGATTTTAAATTTTAGCGAAATTAAACTAGTATACCGTAAAAATGGCCAAAGATTAAGAGGTTTACTTTCACCCTATAACGTCACAGAACAGTTAAATTGACGGGTCCAAAGGGCTTCAAATACCGTGACATTTGCCCAAAAAGTGTTTAAGTTTATTGAGCAGTGAAAAAGTTACAGCGAAAATGCACTTTTTTAACACTCAAATTCAAGAGCGAATATCTACGTAGGGAAACCTCGGAGGAAATTTTATTATAAAAACTTGTGACCTTATTTTCACTAGACTTACCTAGATCCGGGAGATTTCCCACTATTTCTAGGACAGCTTGTATATATATATATATATATATATATATATATATATATATATATATATATATATATATACAGGGTGTGCTGACAAGGTCGGCCTCCGTCGGTATCTCGGCAGCCTTTCATCGCAGAGCTTTCGGGAAAAAATTATGACAAACGTGGCCAAGAGAAACTGCTGGAAATTATTTTTTGAAATTTGAGCCTCTAGTACTAGGTGGCGCAACATACATGATCTTATTAAAAATTCCTTTTTATAGAAAATTACGCGATTAGTGTATAAGATAAATATTATTAATAGGAAGTTTGTAACTTTAAGGTCTAGGCCGCAAAATAAGGGTGGGAAGAGATAAAGAAAAACATCTGGTTAATTACGCTATAATTTTAGTTTCATCAAATCGAAATTTATAGAATAGTCCTCACTTGGCAAAGAAAGGTTTTTTGCATAGTAACATAAAATTTATATAGCGCTGGTCGCATAGTGTTTCGTCATATACTCGTTCCTTGCGTCCATTGTCTGCATTTGTGTTTTTCTTTCGGAAAGTAAATCCGAAATCTAAAGTGTCATGCGATCCGTGCCAAGAGATGAATGGCTATGCGAAGGTAATCGTTAATGGAGCCCTCTAGATACCAGGTTGCCTCTAATTAGTTAGTTAAGCGTTGCTACGGTATGAAACCACTGCGGTAGTGGACTTGTAGTTGTGCTCATTCTTGTGGGAATTGTATGAATAGTTTCGAAAAAAACACTGAGTCGTCTGCCTCATTAAACGTGGACGCGGTAGGAGGATCCGTCCAAAATCCCCAAAAAAGAAATGATCAGTTGACGAAGACTTCCGTTCCTCGGTTCTTGATTGTTAAACGGTTAGATAGTGAGAATTTTGAAAAGACTAGTCCTTTTCTTATTACAAAAGCAATCTATAGCTTATTGGGTGAGGTAAATATGATTAAAAAAATTAGAGATGGATTATTTATAGAAACCAGAACAGACAAGCAAGCGTCGAAATTGTTATCTATTACGTCCTTTACTGACATTGCAGTAGAAGTTACACCACACAGAACCCTGAATCTTAGTAAAGTGGTCATATATTGTAAAGATTTGTTAAATTGTAGTGACACTGAAATATTAACAGAATTAAGGAAAATTAATGTCATAGAAGCTAAAATAATGAAAAAGAGATTTGATGGTAACTTGGTTAATACTCCTAATATCATTTTAACGTTTGACTCGCCGAACGTACCAAAAAGAATAAAAGCTTACTATAACCTTGAAGTAAGACCCTACATTCCAATTCCGCTTGGATGCTGTAGATAATAGAAATTTGGACATACATCTATTAAATGCACAAGTAATCCGGTATGCGTATGTGGAAAATCTATACATGAAGGGGTTTCCTGCGAATAACTTTTAGTATGAATAAAATATCAAGGTGCCCATTCGGAACGATCAACACAATGCCTACATGCAAAGAAGAAACAGCCATACTAAAATAAAAACACTTGAAAAGTTAACATACAGTCACGCAAAAAAGAAAGTAACTCAATTGAAACCCCTACAGAGCCATGTACAAGTAGTAGTCAGCCATATACCCAAATATAATTCCTCTGATCTGGTGAAAACGATAATTCAACACTTTTGTAACTCTACACACCAAACGCAACAGTTCAGAAGACCCAGAAGTGACAACACTTCTACTTCACTTATAGACTCAAAGAAACGCACGTGGACTGACCGAACACCATCTCCCGTTGTTGAATCAGATTTAGCAACAGACGGTACTCATTCTGAAACCAGCGTAACCAAAAAAGAAGAAATCAAAATTTGTGATGTTTGGCCCTAGGCTATATCTAGTCAATAACAAAAAAAATGTCCGTTAAAATATTTGTCGTCTTGTTCCTAAATATTTGTATACATATAGTATTTAATTATTTTATATTATATATTATATATATATATATATATATATATATATATATATATATATATATATATATATATATATATATATATGTATATATATTTATTTACAACACTGTACTCGGCTCAGCTTCAATCAAAAACAAACAAATTAACATTCGATACTTCATACGAAAGCATTTTACAGTGGAACTCACAATATCTACCCCATCAATAGCCTTGAACTTAAAGTGGAATATATTAAACGATCTTCATAGTAGTAGCGTTATTACCACCTACACAGAAAAAGAGATAAATAAGGTACCCGAAAAATGGTTGCTAAAAAAGGCAGATTGGAGTTCATACTTAAAAGAGCTAAATTATACAAATGAAAATTCGCCAGTCCACGAAAATATCCAAACATTTACTGATGTAATCGTTAACGCTGCAAAAAAATCAATTCCTAAAAGTAAAGGAATAGCAAAAACCAAGAACGCCAGAAATAAAAATGGCCATCAAAAAGAAAAGGAAGTTATTTGCAGTGTTTAAAGAAAATCCTACACTACAAAATTTAATATTATTTAAAAAAGCCCGTGCGGAATCCAGAAAGAAAAGTTTAACAGCAAAGAAAGACTCGTGCACAGCCTATGTAAACAGCATATACTCGAAAACACCAGCGATGAGATATGGAGAAAAACTAAATGCATAATGGGTAAAAGGCGTCCTCTTTTCACACCATTACTGATTGTTAATGGCAAAAAGTTGACAGACGACATACAAATCACTGAAGCTCTTGCACAACAATTTGAACAGAATAGTAATTCCAACAACTATTCAGAAATTTTTCTACAAACATAACAAGCTGAAAATGATATTAACTTTATTACCAATGAACTTTATGACTAAAACAAGGAATTTACAATGGTTGAATTACAAAACACTCTTCAAAATACAAAAGATTCTGCACCTGGAGCGGACGATGTAGTATACTCCATGCTAAAGGAACTCCCCACATCTGGAAAGGAAACGATTATATATATATATATATATATATATATATATATATATATATATATATATATATATATATATATATATATATATATATATATATATATATATATATATATATATATATATATATATATAGAGAGAGAGAGAGAGTTAGTGGCGAGAAGCGTGGCTGCAGCAGAGGATGTTAAAGAAAAGCAGGCAGTTCTTTTAAAAGTTTCCGCAAATATTAAAATCCGTTACAGGGTTTCTGTAACGTTGCTGAGAATGGTGGTCTATGGGATGGTTATACAAATACCATCAGATTTTTAATCGGCCGCCATTCTGTTATTTTTCAAAATATGACATAAAAAGTTTTTTAGCCTATCGCGACGGACGCGATGGGCCTTTATGAGAAAACTGGATATATTTTTTTATTTTTGTTACAAGGACTTTAAGTAGGTCCATTACCGCCACGTTTTTAAAGAAATTTCAAATATACAGGGTGCTTCAAAAAAGAGTGGCAGATCGAAGTTACGTTTATTTTTAAATTGAATGCTGTATATTTTATCACATTTTTTAATTAAGTATGAAAAATAAGATAGAGTTTCGTTAGGGTTCCCTATACCCCACTACAGCTCGTTTTGATTTATTTTGATTTTCCTTAAATTACAAGGTTTTGGAAAAAATTAATTGTTACCTTTTTTATGATACCGAACATAAGCATTTATTGCATACACCACAATACATGGAGTATTAATGTGTATGGTGGAACAATTGGCGATGAAGTTATTGGTCCATATTTCTTTGACGGCATTTTAAATTGTCGCAAATTCGTAAACTTTTTAAAAAACGACTTTTGGCTACTTTTAGACAATATTCCATTACACATCAGTCAAAAAATATGTTTACAATTAGATGGTGCACTGCACATTTTTCACCACGTGTAAGGGAATATTTAGACCGAAAATTTTATAACAAATGGATTGGAAGAGGTGGTCCAATTAATTGGCCTCCTAGATCTCCAGACCTCACTCCGATGGATTTCTTTTTATGGGGATATATTACAAATCTATTGCGTGTTACTCCTCCTACTACTGCGGAAGACATTATAGACCGAATTAAAAATGCATTTGGAACCGTCACTCCTGTTATGTTGCAAAATGTAAGATGTTCGCTAGAAAATAGAATCGCACTCTGCATTGAAAAAGATGGCAGTCATTTCGGGACTTGGTTATAGTAGTTATGTTAAATTGTTAAGGTTAGTAATACTTAATATACTCGTGATATTGTTAAATATTGTTGAATAACTTTGAAACGTGAAGATTTAGCTACAGGAGTACCTTAGTACTTTTTGGAAGAACATTGAATTGGTCACATGACATATATAAAATATACAGGGTGTTCCATTTGAGATAAGGAAGATGTTATAGTTTGAATGTATTAATAATACAACCGAAAAATCTGAAGACCCAGTATGATATTTTTCGCAATTAAATTGCCAAATAAATGAACGAAACAGTCCATTTTCTAGATCCTGAAGCAGTTTGATAAAACTACTTTCGTGTGGTAACTTAATTTTTTTCCAAACCCTAACTGTAATATGCCACTCTTTTTTAAAGCACCCTGTATATTTGAAATTATTTTGAAAATGTAGCCTTAATGGATCTATACACTGTCCCTGCAACAAAAATAAAAAAATATATCCAGTTTTCTCATAAAACTCCGTCACGTCCGTCGTGATTTACCCTATACATATATGTATATATATATATATATATATATATATATATATATATATATATAACAGGAGATAGAACACATGTTTCTAAAAAGAAACGTTCCTATAAACATATGTCGTAGAAGGCTTCGTTTCCGAGATACAGGGTGTTGAATATAATTTTTTTTTCTCAAATTTTCATTATAACTCATAAACGAATGCTTAGATTTTTTTCATATTGGGGGGATAATGTCTATTAATTAAGGGCCATAAAACAAGCGATAAGAATGTTCACAAACTTGCATAGTGGCGGAGTGGAGGGGGTGCTCAACCACTTTCATAAACAGAACTTATACGCCAATGACTATTTTTAAAAAAAAACTGTTATTTTCATTATCTACATACAGTTTAACAAAAATAATGTACCTTCATCTGTTTCGAAATTCCTGTGCATTTCCGAGTTATTTTGATTTTTAGTGTTTGATGTGGTACTAAGTTAAGTAATGTGCTTTATGTGAATAATTGAATATAAAGTTTTTAATAAAAAAGATATAATAAAACATTTAGAGCCATTTTAGTACCTAACGATCGTTTCTTTAAAATTTCAAATACATTGTAACGAACCGCAATTCCTTACAAAATTTTTTTGATTAATTAATTATTTAACAATCAGCCCTCGTAAAAGAAATGATGTAAGATTTCTCAGTATTCAAACACCTGCAAGAGTTGATCTAATATTTCTTAGTATTCCGTATGACTCAGTACCTAACTTAATATTTCTCATTATTTATTTCGTTTGATTGCACAACAAAAATTAATCTGTTTCCACTCCAACGTAGATTTCATAAAACATTGAAAGTTTTATACGTCAGAGTAATCTCCGCCAATTACAGAAAGGATTCCCCAAACGGAAGCCACCACCGCCTACCGAGAGTCCCTATAAAACCGCGACGCGCACCTTTTGAAAGGAAGTGAAGTAGTATTACTACTTCAGTAAGTAGTAACCGTAGCCGTAACCGCAGCCGACCAGCAGCCGGAGTAGAAGAGTTCCGTCGCGCCACTTGTACGCATTCCGCCGCCGAGAATTATTTAGTTGGTTTCACCAACTCCTGATTAGTTAGTCCGGTTGACTAACTCCTGTTCGAGAACCTGCACGTGACGATCGCGTTAAAGTAAATCGCCGCAGACCTAGTAATAGCCACCGCGAGTTTAGCTCCTTGTATTTGCAGAACGCGCATCGCGAACCTTTGGTAAATAAATAGCTATCTTCGATCTTTGTGATTAACAACACGTAAGTCTGTAGAGTAATTCAGAACCCACATACACACAAAACCCCAGACCGCTACGGGCTGGCCTCGAGGTAGTCGGAGAACAACCATACACACACAAACCCCAGACCGCTACGGGCTAGGCCCGAGGTAGTCGGGCGTGCATAGGACACACATACACACAAAACCCCAGACCCTACGGGCTGGCCCCGAGGTAGTCGGGTGTGCATACCCACACTAGACGCTACCATATACCTGATGACGAGAGCTAAGGACTGTATAGACCTGCAGCTTTTATCATTTACTATCACTTACACTCTGAACACCTGAATTCACCAGCTCGCTGGAGAAGGACCGAAGTGCTTATAATCACAAATCAACTTAAACGTAGAGTATCCGTCAAAGACCTGCAGAAAACCGTACCTCGATAACCACGCGCTTGGTAAACGAATTTTACGAAAACAATCAATTAATTGTTTTCCACCAGCTTATTCCGCAAGTATAAAAACCGCCTTTAATAAATACGCGTTTTGTGCATATACTAGTAGGTAACGTTCGTTTGTATCTACGTGAGATTTCTTCCATTTGCATAAAAGAAATCACCGCCATAAAATTACCTCCCAGTAGATAACGTGCGAATATATCAATTATACAACCAAACGTGTATAATCCGCCTAGTCTAAATTTAATGCAAAAGTAAACCTCTGAAGAAGTCACATTCTCGAACATAATACATCGCGAAAGTAAATTGCTCCACGAAGCGTAAGCGCCTGTCCGTCTTCCAGAAAGTACTGAAGGTAGAGAGCCGCGCGCAATTAGACCGGTATAACCGTCCTGCGTACAATCGTGAACTCGGGATATCGATTTTCACTGGTAACCTAGATTCGGGCAACCCCCGTTTTAATATCCAGTAGTTTGTTTATAAATTCTTTTCTTTTATCGACAGGGCCGTATGCAGCCTAAATAATTAATTAAACGCAACGCTATTAATTATTTAAATATTGCGTTCCTCATTGAATGTAACTAGAGAGTATTAAAATCTATTTGCAGAAACGACTGCGACAGCAATAAACCATTGTATCGAGCGAGTGGAAGGAAGGAATGAAGGAGGACATCAAAGACGTGCCGTCCCAAACCGAGTGGACGCCCCGACGTCGCCGTCTCCATCCTAACGTTTCCTTAGTGTTAAGTTTTATGTTAATCAGATAAATAAATAAAGTCACCCAGAACAAGGGGTCAGTACAACATTTTCATTTATAAATAGGTAGATTATCGGTTTTTTTTAGTATCCATTGTTATTATTCTCGTATACAAAGAAATGCATAATTATTATTGTTATGCGGTCAATACTTTCTGTATAAGTATGTATGTATCAATTTCACCATAAACATGTATGTAGTTTTTAAGTGAGATTTTAATAAGTTATAGACTGCTGCTCACTTGCTCTCATTAAAGAGCCGCCACTGTATCAAGCCATACTCAAATACAAGACTTTTGTAAATTGAAATCTGTTTAGTACACTAATTTTAACAATCCTTATTTATTATTGTAACAATACTTAATTAATAATTGTGAAATTAATAAGAATTCTTAGCAATAACGATTTATAAATAAATAACAATAACACTAGTATAATAAAATTAGACACTTTGTTCAAAACGTAAACCGTTCTTTTCAATACACATTTCACAGCGACGTACAGTAGAACGTCTTAAGTTAATAAATGATGCACCCTTATTCCATTCAAGCATCTCTGATGCGATTGTGAAGTTCTTCAAGTGTATTAACCGGAGTGGTATACACTTTTTCCTTCATGAATCCCCATACAAAAACGTCAAGTGGCGTTAAATCGGGGGATCTAGGAGGCCACGCCACTGGACTTCCACGACCTATCCACCGCCCCGGGAAGTTATTGTTTAGCCAATTTCTTACATTTCTGCCATAATAGGCCGGATATCCATCAAGCTGAAACCAAGAATGTCCTCTTAAATTCAAAGGAATGTCTTCCCACATATTAACATGTTCTTCTTCTAAAAATTGTAGGAAATTTTCTGAATTTACACGTTGTGGCAATAAATAAGATCCAAACACGTGGTTGCCGTAAATTCCAATCCAGACATTTGTACTAAATTCATGTTGAAAACTTCTTGGGCGAATGGCATGTGGGTTTTCATGTGCCCATACATGCATATTGTGAAAGTTTACGATACCACGACGAGTAAAACAGGATTCATCAGTCCACAGCATGTTGGATAAGAAATCTCTATTATTTTGAATGGAGTTAAGAACCCACCTCCAATAATTAAGTCTTCGTCCGGCGTCACCTGGACATAAACCATGAACAGGTTGAAAATGATATGGGCGTCTGTGGTCCCGTTTTAAAACCCGGGAAACTTTACTTTGGGAAATACCAAGAGCAACAGCAGTACCTCGAGTACTTGTCGTGGGGTTCCTATTAAATTCACGCAATATACCCTCTCCAATTCTATCTCGTCCACGGTTGTTCTGTCGGCCCCCACGTACATTTTTCAAACCCTGGTTAACAAATCGACGATGGGTACTCACAAAAACGGAATGATGAGGTTGTCGTCTATTTGGAAATCTTCTCCGATACTCCCTAGCTGCGTACCTTGAATTCCCATTTGCGAACGCATAAATAAAACGAATGTCGGCTTGTTCGCTATTTGTAAATGTAAACGGCATGTTACACTAATTAAAAGCTGGCAAATCAAATGAAATAACTTTTTGAACTTAATAACAGTGAAATTATTCAAGATGAAGCAAGTGTTTGTAAAAAGTCAAACTGTCGTTTCAAAACATAAAATTTAATACTTACTTGTTTTCCAAGGAGTATCATATTTTGTTGCAATGAAATAAGGGTGCATCATTTAGTTAACAAGACGTTCTATTGTACGTCGCTGTGAAATGTGTATTGAAAAGAACGGTTTACATTTTGAACAAAGTGTCTAATTTTATTATACTAGTGTTATTGTTATTTATTTATAAATCGTTATTGCTAAGAATTCTTATTAATTTCACAATTATTAATTAAGTATTGTTACAATAATAAATAAGGATTGTTAAAATGAGTGTACTAAACAGATTTCAATTTACAAAAGTCTTGTATTTGAGTATGGCTTGATACAGTGGCGGCTCTTTAATGAGAGCAAGCGAGCAGCGGTCTATAACTTATTAGAATCTCACTTAAAAACTACATACATGTTTATGGCGAAATTGATACATACATAATTATACAGAAAGTATTGACCGCATAACAATAATAATTATGCATTTCTTTTTATACGATGATAATAACAATTGCTACTAAAAAAACCGATAACCTACCTATTTATAAATGAAAATGTATTTGAAATTTTAAAGAAACGATCGTTAGGTACTAAAATGGCTCTAAATGTTTTATTATATCTTTTTTATTAAAAACTTTATATTCAATTATTCACATAAAGCACATTACTTAACTTAGTACGACATCAAACACTAAAAATCAAATTAAATCGGAAACGCACAGGAATTTCGAAACAGATGAAGGTACATTATTTTTGTTAAACTGTATGTAGATAATGAAAATAACAGTTTTTTTTAAAAATAGTCATTGGCGTAGAAGTTCTGTTTATGAAAGGGGTTGAGCACCCCCTCCACTCCGCCACTATGCAAGTTTGTGAACATTCTCATCGCTTGTTTTATGCCCCTTAATTAATAGACATTATCCCCCCAATATGAAAAAAATCTAAGCATTCTTTTATAAGTTATAATGAAAATTTGAGAAAAAAAAATTATATTCAACACCCTGTATCTCGGAAACGAAGCCTTCTACGACATATGTGTATAGGAACTTTTCTTTTTAGAAACATGTGTTTTATCTCCTGTTAAAGTTTGTCTACAAAAAACTGACTCACCCTATATATATATATATATATATATATATATATATATATATATATATATATATATATATATATATATATATACTGGGTTCCCATAATCGACTACCCATTTTATTTTATTAATAAATTCCCTACGAGATAACTAAATAAGTTGTCCTCTGTGGGATGATCTTCTGTAGTCTTTGGGATTTAAGTTAATTATTAAACAGGTAGGCGCCTGTCACAAATAAGTTATAAATTAATAATTTCTTGTAATGTCATTTTACTACGAGAAGTTTGTTAGTTTTCATCTATAATTATTTAATTTTTCTGCTTTGAGACATTATTTCAACATCCGTTTGAACTTTCATGTATTACTCAGTCCAACAACGTGTGTTTTGTGTAGAAACTTACATAAGAAGCAATTCGATAGAAGAAGTTAGGCGTGCATTCCGGCGTCAGTTCAATAACTACAATAGGGGTCACGCGCCAAATCGTAAAACTGTTAAGTTATGGGTTCGTCAGTGGTGTGAAAATGGTTCTGTACAAAAGTTGAAGAAGCCTGGACGTCGAAGAACAGTTCGTACGCCAGAAAATATTGAACGAGTGAGAATTGCATTTACGAGAAGTCCTAAAAGGTATGCTAATCGACAAACCCTTATCCTAGGAATATCAAAGGGAAGCTTAGATCGAATTCTTCAAAGGGATTTAAAATTTCATCCCTACAAATACCAAATGGAACAGCACCTTAGCAATCAAGATAAAGAAGTAAGGTTAGCATTTTGTCAAGAATTTTTGGATTTACATCAAGGAGCAATTCACAGTCTCCTAATGACCGACGAAGCAAATTTTTATTTGAACGGCATGGTTAATAAACAGAATTTTGGGTACTGGTCAAATGAAAATCCTCGTGAAATCTTTACACAGAACCTCCATAATCCAAAAGTTGTTGTGTGGTGTGGAGTAGGATCTTTTGGTATTATTGGTCCATATTTTTTTGAGGATGAAAATATCCGCGCTGTAACAGTAACATCCGAGCGCTACGTAAACATGCTAGAGACATTTCTCATTCCAGAATTAAATAGACGAGGATTACTAAACAATGCCTTACTATTCCAACAAGATGGGGCAACAGCTCATACCGCCATAAGCTCAATGAGTGTTCTGCGAGAAATGTTTAATGGCCGACTCATTTCTCCATTCGGAGATTTGCCTTGGCCTTCGAGGTCCCCCGACTTAACGGCACCCGATTTTTTCCTGTGGGGATATTTAAAAGCCAAAGTGTTTGCGAGTCGTCCAGGTACAATCGAGGAACTCAAAGTCAAAATTCGTGAAGAAGTTGAAGGAATAGACGAAGGTTTGCTACGCCGTGTAATGAACCACTTTTTATCTAATATTGAAAAATGTGTTGAAGTTGGTGGACGTCATTTAGAAGACGTGATTTTTAAAAGTTGGAATTAAATTAGCCAAATATTTATAAGTTATCAAAAAAATTTTAATGCAAATATTACAATGGGTAGCCTATTATGGGGACGATTATCGTGAGCTGCTGCTTTTATGTTTGATTTTTTATTAATAAAATTCCGCGCGAAGATATCAAGTTTTACAAACCAGGTGCCATTTCTCGTGCTCGATGGATGGCCAAAACGAGATCAATTTCATTTAACAGCATTTGAAATAAAATTGCTTACAGAAATATGCTTATTTATTGTAAAAGTTTACGTTAAATCATGGTTCATGCCTCCATTAGCAGCAACAGCTCCCCAACACGATTTAAATTTTTTAAAAACATTGCATATATATATATATATATATATATATATATATATATATATATATATATATATATATATATATATATATAGGGTTATTACAAATGATGTTCATGATTTCAAGTGTACATAAATCTGGTTTTATTTATCATATAAAAAAATAAAATGGTTACATTTCAAGAAAAACTCAAAAAGTTTCATCCCAGGTGTCAAGAATTAAAAAATGTTCGATATGGGAACCCCTTATGATACAACAGATATCAAGGCTGTATTCAAACTCTTGCCATACTTTGTTAAGAGTGTCTTGGTCGATTGTTACGTTGGCTCTGGTAATCCGTTGTTGTCTCAGGCATTCTTTCTGGTAACAGTATCTATCTTTGATGTATCCCCACAAGAACAAGTCACAGAGGGTGATGTCCGGAGATCTTGGAGGCCAGTTCAAGAGTGCACCATCATTTGGACCAGCACGACCGATCCATCTGTCAGGCCACCGATTTCGAAGTTCAGTCCTAACATCGAAATAGTAATGTGGACGTGCGCCGTCTAATTGCAGAATGAAATTTGGGTATTCTTGTTTTAATTGCAGTAGAAGCCATTCCGTCATCATGTACAAGGAAATTATTACATTTATTGTTTGTCCAACAAAGAAAAAAGGCCCGTACACTTTGTTGTACCTGATAGCACAAAACACATTAACTTTCAAAGAATCGCACATGTGCTCGATATAGGTGTGTGGGTTCTCCGAGCCCCATATTCTGACATTATGTCTATTCACTTTACCACACAAGTGGAATGTGGCTTCACCACTAAAGACTAACCATTTTACAAAGTTTCCATTTTCCATCAAGGCCTGCATGTTCTCACGAAATGAAAGTCTTAGAACTTTTTTTGTTTGGTTTTAAATGCTTGAACAAGCTGAATTTTGTAAGGCTTGATATTTACACTGTTGGCTGTGGTATGCCAAGCTCTCTGCTGCATTTAACAGTAGATTTCTGTCGACTACGCGTAAAACTTTACCTTATCTGCTCTACCACTTTCGAATAGTGATTGCTAGGGGAATCTTCATTAAATTTGGTTCTAAAGTGTCGTTGCACACTAATAACTGATTTATTGATGCGGTAATCCAACACAAAATGCTTTCCTGTCTTCAAACTCAGCCATTACATAATTGACAACAATTGACTTTAACAAACAGCAGATACGTACCTAAACCAATGTAAACGAAACTTCATGACTTTTCCTTTCCATTGTTACCAAGTGAAATGGTCTTAAAACAGATTAATCCAGTAATATTTATAATTGAAATCAGGAACATCATTTGTAATACCCTGTATATATATATATATATATATATATATATATATATATATATATATATATATATATATATATATATATATATATATAAGGTGCTCACAAAAAAAGATCCATATTAAAGTTATATTTTTTTAATGGAACACCCTGTATATTATATGTTTTTTGGAATCTATGATTAAAATAAAGGCAAGTTGCAATAGAATTCCCTATACTTAAAACCTACCGTTTTAAATAGATTTAATGATTTTTGAAATTACAGGGTTGAATTCAACATTTATTTTTGTTACGTTTATTATTATTGAAACAGCATAGCCTCTGTCAGTACTTTGCAAAAGGGTTGTTGTGTAAGACAGCTTGAAATTTTTGTTAAGAAAATATACATGGAACTCAAAAGTTAAATATCAACTGCAAGTACCTAATGCAAATAACTGCCTTACTTTAAATAGCACACGCTGTTATGTAGCCCAATAAAAAATAGTCATATCTGAGGATATGCCGGCCAATTTTGTGGTCTTCCGCGTTCTATCCATTTATTAGTGAAAGTTCTATTGAAATCTTCAAAATGTGCCGGAGCACCATCTAAATGAAGCCACATCTGTCTTCTGATATCTATTGGAATATTTTCTAAAAGATCGGGTAAATTATATTGCAAAAATCTTCTAAACTTTTGACCGTTTAAATTTCCATTAAAAAATCGAGACTCTATTATGTGCGATCCCAAAATTCCGCCCCACACATTAACAGATCGTCGGTCCTGATGATCAAGGGTGCGAACGAAATGGAGATTTTCATCACTGTAGTAATGGAAATTGTGTCTGTTGATCATCCGTTATTATGGAACGTAGATTCGTCTGAAAATAGTACAGAGTCGCAAAAATTATCATTTTCACCCACTTTGTCGAGAGCCCATAGGCAAAAATCTAGTTTTCGAATGAAATCATTATCAAACAGATCCTGATGTATTTGAATACGGTATGGATGAAATTTGCGTCTTTTAATTATTCTACCCACGCTTTGTTTGCTGAAAGCTACGTCTCGACTTGTTTTACCCTGACTTGTGTGGGGATTCTCAACAAGGGCGACAATTACCTCAAACTTATTGTCTCCATTTCCAATGATTTTGTCTGTTAATTTTCTGGTTTGCCATACTTCCCGTTCTAGGGAACACTTCCAACAATCCTTGCAATACTCTTTTGATTGGATGATTGCGAGTGGGATATTTTTGATTATATACTCTTTCTGCTCCATTCTCCAATCGTTATAATCATATCAATTCTTTTGTGTACAGAGTACGTTTTCATCTTTACACAATTTTCTTAGGACAAATTCGCTTATTATTACAAAGTGACTAACTTAGAAATACAATATTATGCCTTTATATTATTTAACAAATGTCAAATAATAATTAAATATGGTCAATGTCACCTTGCATGTTCAAGTAAACCTAACAGTATCGGAATTATTATAACTTAATTAAAAATTTCAAAATAACTCAAAAACTGTTAGAGTTAGGTACAGGGAACCCTAGTATAATTTGAAATGTTATAAAAAAAATTTTTTAAGCACAGGGTGTGCTATTTAAAATAAGGCAGTTATTTGCAATATTAGGTACATTCAGTTGACATTTGATTTTTGAGTGCCCTGTATATTTTCTTAACAAACGTGTTATGCTGTGTTACATAATAACCCTTTTGAAAAGCACTGACAGAGGCTGTTTCAATAATAATAAACGTAGCAAAAATAAATTTTGAATTCAAGCCAGTAATTTCACAAATCATTAAATATCTTTGAAACGGTAGGTTTTAGGTATACGGAATTCTATTGCAACTTGCCTTTATTTTATATGTAGATTCCAAAAAACATATAATATACAGGGCATTCCATTAAAAAATAAAACATGTAGAACTTTGATATGGATCCTTCTTTGTGAACACCTTATATAGTTGAAATTATTTTTAAATTGTGCTCCTAAACACCCTGTATATGCTCTAAGAAGAAAGAATTAAAAAATTCCAATAGGCTCCTATAGAAACCCCGCGGCGTATACGGTGCGCCACCTATATATATGATATATATATATATATATATATATATATATATATATATATATATATATATATATATATATATATATATATATATATATATATAAACTCCTTGTTTAATATAATGATGCTTAGAATAGGTATTGTTAATCTTTACTATTTGCAATCTGAGACAGCTACGATAGAACCACATTTACGCATATATCTCATAATAACTGATATCCCGAGTTTTACGACACTGGTATGCATGAAGAATAAAAGTAATAAAATAATTGATGCAATAGATATCAATACCAATTCACCGTAAATAATCATTCTACATTAGCCGTTCAGTTAACAAAAGATGATCTTGAAAAATGCATTTTCTTCTGCTAAATACTAATGTATAGATTATGGTATTCTTGTGTTAGGATTAAAAATAATTTATCATAATCTATATCCAGTTCAAGGTTACCTTCATATCAAATTTAATAAAGCAATTGGATATTGTTTAATATGTATTCTAAATATTTTTGGTCATATACAAAGAAAAGCAGTTAATAGAAGTTATTGCTTACTTCCGATATGTAGATATAGCTATAGGAAAACACTTGTTTCTTAAACTCTCTCCATTCAATCATTCTCGGTTGAATGCTTCACGTTTCCTAATATCAGAATATTTCACTCACATTCAAATAATAATTGAAATTTTACAAGTTGTAAATTGGTTTCCGCTGCAATAATTCCTAATTGATTAATTCGTTGGATTTGGTTTGTTTATATTTCGTTTTGTTTTCAAACACTTGTATATTATATTAACGTACGTTCATATGCGTTTTAAATGTATCCTGTACCTGTGATGAGGCCCAATAGATTTTATGATATTTACAACCACTCCGTAAGTGCTTTTGTTATAAAAAGAAACTGACGTCACTTTTGTATAATCCAAATGTCTCCCTGAACTTGTCGACGTATGCTATGTTATTAATAAGATCTACGTGAACGTCAATTAAAGAACCAATTAAGAAGCACGATTTGCAAGTGATTAACGTTTGGCTTTGTTAACATCTCCGTAATTGACGCGGGATACAGCTACCGCACAAACAAGTTGAGCGTTGTCGCAGTTTTAATGGTCCGCAATTTTCTTAAACGGTTCAAAAGTTGTTAGCGCTAGACATTATGAGAAAGATTACAAAGATTAGTCTTAGAGGTTTTCCCTCATTGCTCATTATAAGTCTCGTTACTGTGACTGTTTTCATCCGTTTAACAAGTGTACCAGATTCATAGCGTTATTAAAATTGATTTCGTTATTAATACCAATATTGTTTTAAAGCAAGTCTCTTAAAAAAAGCATTAATACTTCACTGTTACTGTAATTTTACCACAAGTTGAGGACTATTTGTACAAATAACTAACGCAAAATATGTCTACAATGAGTAAAAAAGCATAGGTTCGTGATTATCTGTTGCTACTGTTGAGTGATAGAACTTGAAATTAATGAGAGCTACTTTATTTTGGTGTGTGAACGCAAGGGAGCGGTTACTATGTCCTATTTGAATTTGTTTATAAGCGTTTATATTTACATAATGAGTACACATGATGTTTAAAAAAAAAACTTCATTTTATATTTAAATAAAACAACGTTAAGAGACATGATAAATTTATTCTTTATAGATAACGTAATGCACAGGATCCTTACAAAAAAGGAATACTTTTGTTATTTGTATTTCTAGGCTGATTGAACGTCTTAGTTAGTGTTCTAAAGACTGATTATACAATGCGTTTTGTACTCCAAAGTTGGAACAGATTCTCATTAATTATGCACTACATGTAAGATTATAGGTTTGATTATTTTTTGCACAATAATCTTATTGGACTGGTACTGCTCATTGTCTATAAACGAATATGTTTTAACCCTTGCTTGGCCTGTGATTTAAAATATTGTATGGACACGTTTGAAAATTCCAACAATTCTTGTTAAATGCATGTAAAAGAAAGTACCTCAAGCTATTCAAAAAAGCTCCTGGTGCTGAATAGTGTTGTAGGTAGAGGCATCGAAATTTTTATTATTGTAATAAACGTTTGTTAAATCGCCATGGTTACCGCGATAGAAAAGATAATTAGTGGATTTTGAATATGTTGGTAATGTTTTCGGTATATTTTATTTGATGTATTTTTATGTAAGAAATGTGGGAATGTATGTAATTGATATTTGAGTAAAGGTTGAACAGAAAAAGGAAACACATATTAGGGAAGAGAACCAGATGTTCTGCTGAAACTGGCGTGTTGAATGGTCGAAAATTCCTATACGCGCCCCCTTGAAGTAAAAATGTCACTGATTTAATAATTCATTACGGCGGAACATAGCTCCTTGAAACTGAAAACCTAAATGTGGGGCTTGTTACGGACGAATGCATATTTTTAAAATTAAGATGTCGTTCAATAATTAATATGAAACTGTTCCAACGTAATAATGTTTTGTTTTTTTTATTACTTTTGAAAAACGAGGGTGATTTTTCGGGAGTAGATATAGTTAGTTTGAAATCGGAGGGGAAGGCAGTTGCTGTTGAAATTTTGATTGAGCCGGATTGCTTTTATTGTTTTAATTAGAAACTCCCGTTGTAAACCGTTTGGTCTATAAATGTTTTGTCGGGTACCTTTTAGCAAAACTAAAACGCTAATTCGTTCTTTTCTTTTTGTGTGGGTTTTAATGTAAGTTTTCCAAAAATTAATCTACAATTAATCGTCGCGGCGCCGAGTTTTAAACCGCGTGTCTTAACTCGTGTTGGTGGTAAAGTGTTTAACTAAAGGAAATATATTCAAGTGTAAGTAGGTATTTTAGTATAAATAAGAACTCGCAGCAAATAATTTTACGAGCCTATGTAACGTATTAAAAATCAAATATTGCCTTACAAAGGTATCTCATTCGCACGCGGGCTCATTAAGCTGAAATCTGCTAAAATAAAAGACAGTACCGGGTCCTTCGCTCTTGTATTTGGGTGAATTAATATTGTTGTTTGTTGTTTATATTGATATTTGTGTAGAGGTGGCTCTGGACGAGCGGGTACAGGATAAACCTTGGTTATAATTGTAATAGGCAATTGCCGAGTGTTTACATACTCCCGGGTCCAGATGACCATTAAATACCTCGAATTCCAGTTTTATTGTTTTTATTGTTGTGCAGATGCATGGGTTACCTGAGAAAGGGGCGCTGTATTTTTCTAACGCACTCAAACTTATATATCGAGCACGATGTTGTGATCTATTTACAACTTACCCTTGTATGGCTTTGTTTTTAATAAAATTTTTTGTCAGTTTGTTTAAGTAGAAGTGTTTTCCCGCGAACGGATTTCTCTATATATGGCATTTATTGTAATTTTACGTACGGATTTTGTCCTTTAGTAGTCAATAAAAAATGGTGTACGTGCAAATTCCTTGTCTATTTCCTTTTGTCCTTGCCTTTACCTTATTATCACCTGTGCAATTTTACTGTTGTTGTATTTTATGTGTACCGTAATTTGGCCTATTGTTTTATTTGCATATTTACTTAAAGACCGGCGTAATTGGTTTTAGAGGACCACATGTTTGGTATTGCAATTTTTCTTTTGATTCATTTATGGCACAATTGTGGGTGTGACTATATGGATTTTTTTTAATTGTGTTTATGTGTAGCTAAACTGCTTTTTATTTATTTTTATTTCTTAATGTTATAATTTCGTATGCACTTTAACCTAATTTAATGGTGTTTTGCTATATATTTAACCCTTTCATTGTTTTTTTTGTGTTATTTGATTTATTAATGTACCTGTGCAATTACTTATTTATGAATAAACCATCATTACGCAAAGCTCGTTAATTTTAATTTGAGCAGTACTTAGTTAGACCTCATAGCTCTATCCACCCTGTATGATTGCACATAGAGGTAAGCTTAGAGAAGTCAGCAACGTTAGTTATTTCCACTCTTAAATAAAGTATATATATATATATATATATATATATATATATATATATATATATATATATATATATACATATATGCAATGTTTTTAAAAAATTTAAATCGTGTTGGGGAGCTGCTGCTGCTAATGGAGGCATGAACCATGATTTAACGTAAACTTTTACAATAAATAAGCATATTTCTGTAAGCAATTTTATTTCAAATGCTGTTAAATGAAATTGATCTCGCTTTGGCCATCCATCGAGCACGAGAAATGGCACCTGGTTTGTAAAACTTGATATCTTCGCGCGGAATTTTATTAATAAAAAATCAAACATAAAAGTAGCAGCTCACGATAATCGTCACGCAGTTGAAATTCGTACTTTGATTATGAAGTCACAGATGTCATCGACGTCATTTTGTAAAATCGAGGCAACTCCCTCGTCAATTATGCCAGCTTTGTATTACTGTAGATCTATTTTATACCACGAGTCTTGAAATATTTTGAACAGAAGAATTGATGGTCCAGTCGAAGGCGACATTAGTACATCGAATACTCCGCCAAAAACCAATTCAAAAATGTGGTGACGACATGGAAAATATAAGAGGTCTTTGCCTACTAGTTTTTCCAGATGTTTCGCAGCACCTTCTTTACATACAAGATTTTAGGCAGTGGTGTCGCAACAAATAGCTTTTACTAATTCAGTGAGACCCCGATCACACAGAACCTAGAAAAATTCAACACATTTCTGTGAGCTACTGAGTGAACATTTGACTCATATGAGGAAAAGATAGTATTTTAATTACTTGTCGTTCACTAGTGTATTTTATTTAGTCTATATGTAATTACTAATTAAATTATGTATTTACTTACCTCAGAAATTACATTTGCTTGTGCGATTCTACTTCCAGTCGTTAATGGTGGAACAGACAAAATTGCTTCCATTTCGCCATCCGTTAAGACTATAGCCAATCTGTCAACTTTATCGACCTGCATTATTCGTCGAATATTTTTCCGTCCCAGTGAATAACAATAGCATTCAGTTTAGAAGAGGGGAACCGTGTCCTAATTTTTCCAGCTAAATTTTGTCGATTCTTTTTACGCGTCTGGTAAATTGTACTTCTGTGGAGTATCGAGAGTTATCGCAAGTTTTCCATCCACAATATTTTTAGTACCACGGAACCTTTTCGCTGTCGATGGTCCACATGGTCCAGGTTATGAATTGTCCAGAATGTAATTACTTGACTCAATGAAAAACTGCGGTCGCTACTTCCAAACAATTCTACTAATTCATCTACAAAATAAAATATTAAATTTAATTATCTAAATAGTAATAAATTCAATTGCATTGCAATCATTTATTTATTATTTTTATTGAATATTGTCCAAATTTTACAAAATCTTCGAAAAGAAATAGTTTATTGCAGCTTTCGGATCCAAAATTTTGTTCCAATTTCTACGTTATATGAAGTTAATTTCTAACAAAAATTATACGAAATCTAAAGAAAAAATAACGAAAATACATTGTTTAATATTACTATTATTACCTGGAAAGTATTCATTTTGGCGTTGCTTACGAAGACGTATCTCACGTTAGACATTCAGTTCTTCTTGGGTTAAGGCATCATAAATCATAAACAGCAATTTAAGTTGTTTTGTAAAATTTGTTTCTTTTTCTTCATTCGAATTCTGTCCTGCGCGCTTTTGTATTTTACTCCATTCGACATGTAATTGTTCAAGTTTCTCGATACATAAAAAATAAGAACTTCATCGATAACTAAGGTAGCTCCTTCACGAATAGTACTTTTAAATTTCCGTGTGTGAAAAAATAAGCACTTTAACACTTGTTTGTTGCTAGGCAATTTGCTTCCAATTAAAAATATCCTGTGGTGAATATTTTTTTCATGGTAAATAGTTATTCGTCAGAGTTGGTCTATTTCTTTAACTATCCAAACTATCTGTTTACGTTTCTTAGTATTCACTTGCACTAGTCACAACTGCCAACGTAATATTAACCTGTCACCACTTAAGGACACATTTAAATACCAAGCATACTTCATACTTTACACAAAACACTTTAAAAAATGAAAACATAACCTCAAGAGTCTGGCGTAATTACAATTCCACTGTTGAATGACATGTCGCCGCCGCCCACTGTTGCCAATAGTGGCAATAGTACACATTATGTTTACCCCACATCCAGCTCAAAATAACCCCAATATGACTCGGCGCACGCCGCGTGGCTTGCACCACAATCTCTATGTTGCGTCGCCTATTTACTTACGTCTTTTGAACTAATCTGCCAAAAATTGCATATTAGTCCAATATTACAGATTTGTAAAGGAGGAAAAAATGGCATGAAATCTGGATGGTTGCAGAATCACAGTACAAATATAATTTAAACGTTATGCCCGTCTTTACCGATCAAGTGCGAGTACATCTTTATATATATATATATATATATATATATATATATATATATTGCACCCGTACGGCCGCGGTCTCCCTTTGAGCCGGCGGCCCTAGGCCGCAGCCTAATCGGCCTAGTGGTAAATCCAGCACTGGAGCAAAAACAATGTAATGGAATAGGCTAACCAGTTGCGCTGTTCTCTCTCTTCGTTGATCAATCTTTTCTTATAATATTGCGCACTGAATGTTTGACCAGTGTTATCAACTGGACACTTATAGTCCTTTAATGGCCCCTCTTTTACTAAAAAACATCTTTCAGTGTCTGAGAAACTAGGTGGCCAAGATTCTGGATCGGAGTCCAAGTTAACCATAGGTTATGTATTTTATTTATAAGTTCCCTGAGGAGGTTCATTTAAATTTATGTCATTATTCCTTGCCTACCAGACACGGCCTTACCTCTTATCTCACCACATATACTTGCTTCGTTAATCTTGCGTTGTTCAATCTCTAAATGTGACCAAACCAACGTAATGTACTACTTTTAAATCTATCCAACGTAGTCCCTTCCTCGCCACACTCCGTCATTATGCGTTCATTGTTTATCTTGTCCCTTCTCGTTTTACCACGTGCACTTCTCAGGAATCTTATACCCAAGGCATTTATATTTCTTACGTGATTTTTTTGACATACCCATGTCTCACTTCCATACACTACTGACGGGACAAACACGCCCTTACAGGTTGCTCGTTATCTCATTATCGTCCACATACTTCCAATCACTTTCCTTCCAGCATTGGCCCTTCGTCCAATTTCGCCCTCCATTGTACCAACTGCAGTAAACATGCTATCCAGATATACCAACTGGTCCACTTGCACCACAATTTCATCTTGAAGAGTAAATACTCTACCCTCCTTTCCACCTTGAACACCATAATCTTAGTTTTGTTCACGTTTACCTTTAGGTCCATGCTCTTAAAGACTATCAAACTTCCTCAATGCAGTTTTTAGCTCATCTGCAGTGTCACTTAATGAGACTGTGTCATCTGCATACACCAGAAGTCGTACATTTACGTTACCAATCATTACACCATTTGTATCGGTACATGGTTGTCTAACACATTTATCCATATATACATTGAACAACCACGGTGACATCACACAGCCTTGTCGCACTCCTTGCTCAATATTAAAGTATTCACTCACACCTCCTCCCACTCTAACACATGCCCGACCACCGTTATATACTGCCCTTATTCCTTTTATTAGACCTCTATTTACTCCATATTCATTTAATATTACCCACAGCTTCTCCCTATTCACTATGTCGTATGCTCCCTCCAGATCTACAAACGCACAGTACAGCTTCCTTTTTTCACTTTTCGATCACCTACTGGAGCGCCACCGTATGATCGATACATCATCTCCCTGGCACGAACCCACCCTGAACATCCCAAATCTTAGTTTGTGTGGTCTCTCGTAGTCTATCAATCAGTATTCTGCCAAATAATTTATCAGGCACTCAGCAAATTTATTCCTCTGTAGTTCTTGCAATCATTCTTGTTCCCCTTACCCTTATACAGTGGTACAATGATCGCACTCTTCCAATCCCTCGGCACTTTTCCACACATACGGCATACGTTGAATAATTCACACAATCTTCGTATGAGCTTTACACCCCCATACATTAGCATTTCACCAGTGATTTCATCTACGCCTGCTCCCTTGCCGTTTTTCAACCTTCCTACCGTTTTTTCTACCTCATTTATTCCAATATCCTTCTCAGTTTCATTCACTATTCCTTCTACAATCTCCTTATCTGACCCTTCAGTGTTACTTTCCTCACTACTGTACAGTTTTCTGAAATATTCTTGCCAGCATTTCCTTACTTCACAATCGTCCCATAATATTTCGTTGCTCTTATTCATCACTCCTGTTTTAGGCCACGTTTTGTATTTGTAACCCATTTTCAGAAGAGTTGTTTATTTCCCTCAAAATCATTTTGAATTTTCTCTACTTCCACAGCAATTACTTCCTCTTTACTTATTTTCATTGCCTCCTTTACTTATTTGTTTCTTAATCTGTACACCTCATGCAATCGATTTTCCTCAGTCTCATTTTTTTCAGAAATTATTGCCATGTACGCATCTTTTTTCTTACATACTGCCTTTTTTACCGACTCATTCCACCAAGCACATTTTTTCTGTCTACCTACAGTCGATTTTCCACATATCCGCGCGGCACAATTGGCAACACAGTTTGTCAATCTTATCCATGCACTTTCAACGTCAGTGTCTTTTATTTGTTCATTCCACACCGTTTCATTCACATTCAACTCTTTACTCACAGCATCTGCGTATTTTACTCGCGCACCATTATTCACTAGTGTCTACCCTAATTCTGCACGTTCGCACTACGTTTGCTTTCCTTCTCCAGACCCACTTTTGCCCTAAACACACTCTCGATACAACCGAAAAGTGGTGCGATCCACACTCCGATCCACGTATTATTTTCGTGTCTTTCACCAAGCTTCTAATGCGTTCATCATACACTATCAAGCCTACCATACTTTTAAATTCACCTCTTTGCTATGTATACATATGCGCATTTTTATGCTTAAACCACGTATTGGATACAAACAGGCTTCTCCCCACACAGATGTTCACCAGGAGTTCACCATTCCCATTGACTCTTTGGTCTCCGAACTTTCCTAGAACGCGTTCAGTATATTCTCTCTGTACACCCACCCATCCGATCATATCCCCCACTATCATCATTCTTTCGTTTGGCTTACATGCGTTCAATAAGTTCTCTACTTCATTCCAGAAGTTCTCACGCTCCTGGTCTCTTTCTCCATTCACCAGTGCATAGCATGCAATAAGAAAATTCTTCGAAACTCTACTTTCATTCTAACCCACATTACACGGGGAGTTACCAATTCGTACTGCCATCCTCCATCTGCACAGCATCCTTTCCTTTACGTGTTGTCTCCGATACACACAGAATATCAAGGTGTCTCTCGTACATAACATTCGCAATATCAAATTCTTTACCACGTATGCCTTTAACATTCCACGTACCGACTGGCCATTTATTCCTTGCACGGTGGTCAGCAACGGGGTCTATCTGATTCGACCGTGACCGTCCCTTGTAGCCAGGTCGATCCGAGGCAATTGTATCGTTCTCTTGAATAGTACCATAGCGAGCAGACCGGTTACTGGCCAAATCGTGCCCCGGACGATGTAGCATTCCCTACTAACGGTATAGTCCTACTACCGGACAGTTATTTGTCTACTGCCTCGATACGTAAGGAAGTAAAAAGTAGAAATATAGACAGAATCAAGAAAGGTATAAATAATAGAGCGTATATATATATATATATATATATATATATATATATATATACATTTTCACTTACGTACCCTTCAATCACATCACTTTCAAGCAGATTGCTCCCTACGCGATTCCTGGTTCTCGCGCTACTCACCGGACTTGCTGTTATTTATTTGCGACCAAATGCTTCAATTATTTTTAATATAGATTTCCGAGTTATAGTTATTCCTCTGTTATTTAATTTAATATTTATTTATCAAATATATTTTATTATTGTCGCTAACCGTGACAACTTAAACGTTTCCGTATCTAAGTTTCTTTTTTATTCAATTGAAGGGTAACAATAAATAACGATTATCGCCCTGTTAGCTCTCCCGACATTAATTGTTTAATTTGAGGATTAATTAATTACAATTAAGGTCAAACATAGTAACAAAGGTAAAAGTTAGCTTAAATTTTGAATTTGCAGTAAAGAAAAAATATAGTATATGACAATATGCAACATAATGTTATAATTAAACTTAAAATCACATATAGTACCAAAAATAAAAGTTAAATCAACCTTCAAATTTGAAAACAAAGAAAAAAATGTTCAAAAACTTACCACTATACGGATGTGCCATGTATAGTCACATCTTTTGTATTTTATATTTGTGTCAGTACGATTTTATGAGTTGCAACAAATCTGGCATGGGTTTTAAAGGAACCGTATTTTTCGAAGCGGTTCAATGCCATAGCGATTCTAAGTATTATTTAAAGAGGCACTTTACGCGTTACAAAACTCTACTGTTTAGATTATTATTATTTTTGTTTATTAGTAATATTCAAACCTATAAAAATCTATTCAGTAACTTCCTAGTTCTATTAGATAACGCGTCTTACTGCTATTTATTCGCCAAAAAAAAATTATTTAATTACCTTCATTTAGAATTTCGATTACAAATTAGAGCCAGTGATTTGTTTATTTTATCTATTTATTTGCTTTTTTTATACTTTGGATTACGGATTCGATTTAGTTATTTATTTTTACCATTTAAGCTAATAAAACAGTTCCTATGACAATGCTTACGTTTGTATTTATTATAGACAGTGGTTCATTACAAGGATGAATCACATCTGGTATTTTTCCTACAGTTACAGCCACGTATTTATGATTGTTTTATACCAAACGCGGCCGTGGGATAAAATAAATTATTTTATTAGTTTCCTATGATTCATTGTTTTTGCAAAAATGTTTACCTGTTTGAGTTCAATCCTTAGACAAAAGGGTGGTATTTGCGCTTTAGGTTTACTTTACAATTTTACGAGTTTTAACAATCACGTCTGGTATTGGTTTAAAAAAGCCGTATTTATCGTAGAAATTCAATACTATAGCAATCCTAAATGTTATTTTCGCGCCTATTTCAACTAAAGAGCCATTTACACGTAACAAACTTTCTACTGGTTAGATTATTATTATCTTTGTTTATTATTCATATTCAAACCGCTGGGTATAAAAATCTGTTCAAAAGCTTACCCTTATTTTATTGATTTAGAAGTTGTCATTTTTACATGTATTTGTTTCGCTAACCGAAAAATAGAAGCGGTGCAACCTTAACACATGCTATCGCTTTGACCACGCGAAAAAATGTAATTCTAAATTCCTCTTAATTAACCATTAATAAAAAGAATGGTTTTAGACGTTGCAGCTAACGTTACTGGCAAATCTGTAATTTCCACAGTATCCCACGCTTGACAATAATTTACACCATGTTTGTTAAACCTAATATTCGAATACATTTAATAAAAGTTTCGACATTTTAACTTAGACGGTAACTTAATTTTTATTGAAATACTATAAAGTTCTAACGATAATAATTCACAATGGTTGGGCACGCTCCACTAAGACGTCTGTCTCGTTTTAGGCGGTATCCATCCAATCGACAACGACAACAATGGACATCCCGTAATACTACTAAAAAACTGGAAGTCCCATAACGATAAAAATGTTTGTTAGAATCGTAGATGTTCATAAAATCAACTTTACGCGAAATGCTAAAATTACGACTCTTTGTGTTGTGGCCCGCTTAACCATCGTGTTACTGTACTGAATTTTACACTCTCAGCTTGTTTATTAATTTGTGATTGCTTTTCAAGCCCTTTTCTTTTGTACTGAGCATCAGATAGCTTTTTGCGTCCATATTTTAATGGTTAGTCACCGTAAATACTGTCAGTAGCTAAATTATGAGTAACTGTTACTTCATTTCGCACTTAAATACAAAAAACAAGAGTACGGTTTCCATTGAAAAATAAACTGTAAAGTAAAACACTGAAACGTGACACTCACGCGCACGTACACGTACGCTTCTTTTAAGGGAATTTAGACTTAACACTTTACAATATTTTAACTAAACAAATGCAATAGGAGTCTGTGGCCTCCATTGTATACACTAAGTATATTGGGCTCAAACATGCTCAGTTTTGTATTGTGGGTTAAGTAGGTTAACCTATTGCGTGGTGTTTCTTCCAACGATTGTCTTAAAGTGGTCAAATAATACCTTTGTACTTCAGACTTTCATATTTGTCCTAATGTATAAATAATCAGATATTAACGTGATCCGATTCATGCATTAAAATAGTAAAGACAATAAACTTAAGGGTACGTTCCTTAAATATATTAGAAATTAACAAGTGAATTAAATTATCAGTGATACATACAATAGCAACATCGGATCCACACCGTCTTTAACGAAGGCAGTTAATCAGATCACCGATAGGCGAGTCGATAAACTCCATGCTATTATTAAATCAATTTAAACGATTTATAAGATCACCAAATATGTCCTATTAGATTGTATTAAAATGAATAATATTAAATCTACCCAAAAAACACCAGATATATGGATTTTGCAAGAAATCGTATCCGCCATAGATTTATCTAGGACAGCACACACACACACACAAACTAAAACCACATCATATTCAAATAATTTAAAAACCGACTCATTTCCAAGTAAAAAAAATGCAATAGAATTTACAAAAACAAAATGAGTATCCGATAGGGCTTAACACAATGGTTATTTTCTTTCGAACACAACTAGCCACAGAAATTACAAACACGTATTCTCATATCCACATTAAGAACATCCAAGTTCCAATCAGAAAACTTATCATCCCAACTAAGAGAAGGATCATTAGGGCTCCAGCTTACATACCACATGATCATATCAAGGATACATTGAACAAACAACATTAAAACCGTATCAGAAATAACTCATATTAAAATAACTAGTAGCAACCCATGAATCTCGCATATAAATAGCGGCCGCATACTTCCTGATTTACAAAACGAGATACCCGATAGCGTATTAATTAACGTCAATGAAGAATAACAGCGAATTTTTCTCTCAACCGACCAATGCAAAATATGCCGTAGGCTGGGACATACGAATTATTATTGCAAAAAAGCGACTTCTAATGCATCAACCACAGCCCAACTTGCCAAGACCAATAGCCCAGAAAACACCATCAAAATACAAATGGAAGAAGAAAATAGATATATACATTTAAAAATGGGCATTTCAACGGACTCCACAAAAATCCCTGATAGCCAAAAAGCAGATCTAACCAAAGAGTGACTCACAGCCACAACACTTGCCAACCAGCAAGTACCAAAAATACAAGAATCGCTAGAAAACTTATTATAACCAATAAAAAACGTTATTAACGAAAACCTGGGTGACTTCCCACTGTCATACAAAAACTTCAAGCACTTTCTTGAAGATACACATAAAGTGGTTGATCCGTTACAAGAACCAGAAGGATTCACCACCGATATCAAAGGATTACTTAAGGTGGTCAAGAATCTTTACTCATATTTCCAAGATAGCTCAATAAAAGCGCGACTCACCAGGCTTTCAAACAGAATAAAAAAGCATGTGATAAAGGAAGATAAAGAACTAACAACCAAAAATCAAACCTACAACCAAAGCGACTTTTAACCTCAGACATCAGGGTCTGAACAATCCAAATATTAAAATTCACAATATTACAATAAACTTCCAAGTAGACCATACCTTAAATCAAGTGGAGGAATGGCCATTTTTACCAAAGATAATCTAAACCCTCAATTAATAGGTATTCGTACAGCTCTCGAAGGCATTGCAATTACAATATCCAAAACTCCAAAACCAGTAACAATATGCAATATAATTATATTTCCCACCTAATGTACAACTTGAACAAGATTAAATCGATATCATAAATCAGCTACCGATACCGTACGTAATTGTAGGTAACTTCAATGCACATAGTAAAACTTGGGGATCTAAATCCTTAAACAGCAAGTGCAAAATCATCGAAAATATCATCCACAGACCCAATCCTAATCAACAATGGTTCTCCTACACACATCGACTCATCCTTGTCTGCAACTGATCTCAGTCTGAACAGCCCACGTTTAACAGCCTCAATTGAATGGGAAACACTAGACTATCTCTATGATATCAATCACTTTCCAATAAAAATCGTATGCAACATTTCAGGCCAACGATCACAATATTCTCACATTTTCGCTGAGCACAAAGAACACAAAAAAAATCAGACTGGAAAAAATTCACAGCCGACATAAACAATGCAGTACACAGTTACGTAGCATCAGATAATATTTATGAATCACTAAAAAAGTTCAATGATATAATACGATCTGCCAATAAAAACACCGGCAAGACAAAGGACAACCCCAACTATCATCGAGTGCCATGGTAGAATGACGAGTACCCCGCGGCAAACAGAGACAGCAAAAGGGCGTATACCATACAATAACGCTATAAATGATCGAAAATCTAGTGTTCTATAAAATATTTCAAGCTAAAGCGCGAAAAACTATAAAAACAAGCAAAAGTGAAAGCTAGAAGAGATACGTATCGTCTTTTACCAGTATCACTCCAACAACTAAAATATGGAATAAAATTAAAAGCGTACAAAGCAAAGGACCTATTTTTGGAATTTTGTCCTTAGAACAAAATGGAAATATTATAACATCGGGTGAGCTAATAGCCGAGTATCTTGCCAAAACAAATGAATCCCAATTTAACGACACAAATAATCCCACAATACAAACAAGAAATAAAGAGTGGTCTGAAAAAATCAAAGAAAAAATAACTTTCCAGAAACCTTCCATAAAAATTTATCATGCAATGCACAAAAACAAGTACTCAATATATTTAACCCCATATGGGTTCAAAATACTTTTCCAACACTATGACAGACTTCAATCATCCTACCGATACTGAAATCAGGAAAAAACAGACTGGACGCTATATCATTCAGGCCTATTTCGTTAACATACATTATGTGCAAATTGATGGAAAAAATAATATGCAAAAGACTTCTATGGTACTTCGGAAACGAAAACTTGTTAAATGTATCACATGTCTTCCGTCAAAATCGTTCATCGATAGACATCCTTATAGCCCTACACTCAGAAATTATTAGAGGATTCCACAACAAACAGGATGCAACAGTCGTTCTTTTTGATATAAATAAAGCTTTCGACAAAATATGGAGACTTAAAAAATCACCGAAACTTTATACAACTGGAACTTCTGTCCAAATATATTACGTTTTGTCCACAAGTTAAAAACGATCCCTTCAAGTAAGAATAAATAATACCCTCTCTCAACGATTTCAGAAAAAGAATGGCGTCCCACAGGGATTAGTCTTGTGCCCTATACTTTTCCTAATAGGCATCAGTGACATCAAAAAAATTAATAAACCTACCAATCAAAGCATCTTTATTCACTGATGACCTAGTGGTATACGTTAGAACTAGAAATATACTATCAATGCATAACTCAATGCAAGACACAATCAATAATTTAACAAATTGGGTTAAAAAAAAGAGGACTCGAATTCACAAACGCAAAAACGACAGTAATGAGGTTCTCCAAAATCACTCAACACAACCTATTACCGTTTTTTATGCTAATTGGCCAGCCTTTAACACAGACCAACAATCATAAATTTTTGGAACCGATCTTCGACGAGAAAATGAACTAGAAAAATCACGTTAAAACTTAAAATCAGAATGCCTCAACCGTATAAACATAATAAAAACATTAGCACAATAGACTCCTCAATGCTTTTAAACGCAAAAAATGATAATGTCAAAAAACAACAAGCATTTAGAGACATATTACCCAAACACCCCCATCACACGGCATTGTATACCGACGTATAACGAAGTTCCTCTGGAGTAGGATGCGCAGTAGTAGGAAAAGACTTACAAAATGTATACAAACTTAATGACGATACGAGCATGTTGACTGCCGAACCACATCCATCAATATTAGCAATGCAGTCATATGCACTGGCTCCTGGCCAACGACCTGAAAGTAAAATATAAATACCATTTCAAAAAAAAAACCAACGACAGTTTAGAAGAAAAAAGAAGTAGTACTGAGAAGAGTAAGAATAGGTCACACTAACTTTACCCATAACTATTTGTTAAACCAAACAGAACAACGAATCTGCGAAATGTGCAATACATCAGTAACCGTAGACCACGTCATAACAAAGTGCAAGAAATATACACAAGAAAGTTGCAGCAACAACATCTCAGGCAATATGGATCAACTATATCCACAGCATACACAAAATGCATTAAACTTTTCAAAAGTATAGGCTTGATCGATTTATTGTAACATACTCATAGTACTAATAATCAGGGTAATTGAAGCACCATTAATTGGTTAAATTAAAATAAAAGATATTAACTATGCCTTGTTTGTATATTCTAGAAATCCTAGAATTTATAAAGAACAACTTGAGTGCTTATAAACTGTACAATATCTGGTATGGAAATCCCACGACCTACCAACCTACAAAGTGGAAATTAAAACAAATGAAATAATTTTAATTATTTTTTAAGGATAACTATTCAACCTGTTTTTATACGTTGATAACAAAAACAGGCAACATTGTCAAAACCACAACAATAATCTACTTACATTATAATGACGTTTAAAACGCAAATAGAGAATAATAGACATAAATACATGTTAACTTAAAAAAAAATCCGCCCTCTACTATGAGATATGAACAATGCAGTTTAAACATTTTCGTTCATATTTAATTAATTTTTAGACTTACCTTGGGTTATATTAAGAAATCTTATGAAGATAAGTTATGCCATATTAAATTTTCTTTAAAAAATATGTCTACATTCCTTCTTATAAGATTAATCGTTATTGCGGACACGAACACGCACACGCACACGCACACGCACACGCACACGCACACGCACACGCACACGCACACGCACACGCACACGCACACAGACCTCCGGACATTACGACCGATCTTGACGAAAATTGGCCAAACGTTGTAAAATGAGCTAACAAGTCAATTTATAGATAGTGAAATAAAGTCGATTGCCTAACCCTCTATACCTACATATGTATATGTAGGTTTGAAGGTAAAAATTATTTAAGCTCAAAACGTTTTTATTCAGTTCAGAAATGTCTAGAATCAACTATAATTGACATGTTTTGACTTATCCTATATCTGTACAGATCACTTGGGCAAATGAAGATATTTATCCCAACTTAATGGTTATTATCATTTTCGGATCACTCAGAAACTCCATAAAAAAATATTTCGCAAATGAAATATTTCCGACACGAAGGTTATCTATTCTTTCCCTTGCATTGGACCAGCCTTCTTCATTTTCCAAAATCTTTCCAAGTGTTTTAATATAAATATTTAATTTTCTGAAAAGAATAACGTCAAATCAGAATTGATTAATAGCAAAGGTGAAATTGATAAATTAGAAAAGTCTGGTATGCATAATCTATTTTGCGCTAATTCTGTCTCATTTTACATTGGTCAAACAGGCATACAATTTAAAACTAGAATTTTTGAATATTAGCGTTGTATTAAACATAATAACTAATAACCCTTGTAGAAAATATTTTAAATACAGGACACAATTTTAGACCTCACTAATTTTGTAATTTTACATATTTGTCACAATAACATTGAACTTAATTTAATTGAAACCAAAGAAATAGTTAGTATTACCATTTACATCTAGACCATGCTAGATCGAAAAAAATGTACCGTTACATATGACGCGTGCATAACAGTGCTTTTATTATACTTTATAAGTTTTTAAATGTTTCCTGTAAGTTTTTGATTTTCTTTTATTGTTATTAATGTTAAATTATTTTAGCATACACTTACTTAATTTGAATTTCTATTCAGTTGTTGCAGTCTAACACCTTTTTAATAAATAAGTGTATGGGCATGGTTTTTCAATAGTAATTTATTTATTTAGATCTAATTTACTTTAAAATTAAGGTACTAAAATTAAATTTTAAAAAATAGTACCAATGTCTAAAGGCAACCGGAGAGGGACATTTCGCCGTGTCAATTTCACCCTACCCACTTTGCCGTACCTTATTGAACAGTAACCATTTCGCCTTCAACTTTTCGGCCATCCATGAGGTATTTCTAAACTATTTCTAGTGACAATATACACTGTATAAAATGGAAGTTTATAATTTCTAGTTAACTTTACCAAACTTGTTGCTTACAGCTCAATAACAGAAAAACACTTTGTTCTATCAGTGTTTTATAATCAGTTTGTTAAACAATATGGTTCTTTATAACTTTTTGTTATTTGTTTAAGAATTTTAAGTGCCTTTGTTTGTGATCTTTGTTGTCGATTTTTTCTGCTCTTTAATCATAATACACTAAAACACCTTGAGTCTGTTAAGTTTAGATCAAACGAAAAACGTTACATTTTTGAAATCGAATATGACTGAAAATGACAACGGCGCGATAGTTACAGCGTAATGGCAATGGTCTACGGCAAAATGTATATTGAGAAACGACTGCAGTGACGAAACGGCAAGGTATCTGAAATACAACTAAAGTATATATTGTTGCGACATTCCTTAATATTTGTTTTTGTATTTTTTTTTTATACTATTCATAGTTATGCACACTTAATTAGTTATATTATGAAATGTGGATTATGGCTCAGGGACCATACCCTATGTACCCTATTTAGATATGTGATTTATAGAACTGTCTCATGAAAACTATTTTAAAATTTATCATAACATCTCATTAAAATTAAACTGATTAAACGGTTTAGAAAACTTTCAAGCGTTGAAGATTCTTGTAACAGTTGTATCATAATTTTCTAATTAAAATTTTTAAGTTAAATCCAGTTAATTTGATTAAATAATTTCCCTATACATACGTAATTAAAACCCTGACAAATACACCAATCCAACGATACACAAAAAAAAAAATAATTTCTAATACGTATATTAAAATTTATTTTGGTTATATATTCAGATTATGAATGTGTATAAAGCTTGTTCTAGATAAGTTAAGACAGAGTAATGAAAAATTGAATTGCATTCATCAGTGTTAGTTGCATGGAGATTGAATTTCGCGAAGGAGGCGGAGGCGCCACCATCACTTTCATGGCTAATGTGATTTTAGTTACCTACTCATTAGTAAAAAAAAGCGAAAGGAAATAATAAAAGTGACGGACGTTTTTGTATAATATTATATACCATTGTTAATTTTACATAAATTAAATCGTATTTGGTCATAATAATTACGGTAGTTTGATATTTGTACGTATAAACCATTTTTCTTACAGAATAGTTATTATAAAGGACGTCTACGTAGTATCATTGTCTAACAAAGAGTTTGAAAAGGCTTATAAATCATGTAATATATTATAAATGTGTTCCTCTCGGTGTGCGTCTAGTTTGAGGTTAACATACTTTTCAAAAATGTACCTTATCTTTATGCATAGAGCATATGAGAATACTGTTTTTGTGAAAAAAATCTCACTTTGAGCATATATAAAACAAACAAGAGCAATTTCAACATGTGCGTAAGTCGATGATAACTATAGTAACTGAAACAAGTCAAAGAAAAACCTAAGTCAAGTTGGCTGGGACGATATATACATTAGCTGGTATTTAATTCGACCCGAATGCTGACAAACACTCATGGGCCACAGAATTAAGGTCTTGGTGATTGAGGTAACACGTTTTGTCACAACCTCAGCGAAATTGGTATAAGGATTATGAGCAACATTTAGTCCCTAAGCTAACCAACACTCATGGAGCAGAGAATTAGCCCTTGGACAACTATGAATACATTTTTCCTTGTACACAACAAAATTGGTGTAATAACAATGGTTTTAGGCAAAATTCAGCCCAAATGCTTATGAACACTGATGTGCAACAGAATTTTATTCTTAATCATCGAGGAAATTCAGTGTGCCGCGACTCTAACCAAATTGGTGCATAGACATAGATTTTTGACAAAATTCGGTACAAATGCTGGACAAACACTCACAGACCATGGTTTTAACTCCTTGATGCGTAACAAATCTGGTGCATAGAGTACGTAAAGTTCCATATAGCGTAAACTAGTAGTCAATAGATGGTACAGAGAGTAAGTTACAATGTGCACCGACAGACACACGACTCTTCTGACGTTGTGCAAGTACCGCACGATCTTAGGCTTAAATCGTTTTATTTGTTGTTTTTTTTTACAAAATGGTTTGGCACTTGGGCAGTGTGAGAAATAAGAAAGGAATATTTGCAAGTGTTTTGAAATCGAAATACTAGGAAAGTGAAGTTTGACAATTGCTTTTTTTTTATAAATGTGCCAACTTAGTTATCCAAGTACCGCATTTTATTGCAGCCCCAGCGGGGATTGATCGTAAAATTATAAATCAAAAATATTCAATAATATAATAAAGTACTTATCTTTTTTGGGTTTTTTAAATGGTGTATTTTAAATTATACAATCTAAACGTTTCAATAACACTGACAGTTATCTTCGTCAGTAGTAATTCTGTTAAAAATTGTTAAAGGTGTTGTAAACAATTTTGTCAAAGTTGAAAATTTAAAACATAAACGTTTAGATTGTGTAATTTAAAACACACCATTTAAAAAACCCAAAAAAGATAAGTATTTTATTATGTGTGATAATGGTGAAAGTTTACATTTTCATAATTCAATAATATAGGTTATGAACAAAATTCAGCCCAAATGCTAACCAACACTTATGCGTCACAGAATTTAGCTTATGTCATTGAAGAAATACATTAATTTAGCTCTTGGTTATCTAGCCCATCATTTTTGCCACGACCCGAACCAAAATGTGTTAAAATTAGCATTATTAACACACTGTCTACATTTCTAGAGAGAACGATAGCGAGGTGTAAATCGTTAAATCTGCAGCTACAGTATGTGCACTTAAGTACTTGTAAGTGTGGATATACTCATTAGTATGGCGTGATATTATATGTGGTATAGAAGACTGTAGATATCGGAAAAATTCACGTTGACATAAGAGAGAGTATTCCAAAATGTTATAACCAAATTAGTTGTGTAAGAAATGTGAAATCTTGAATAAATTGTGCCTTAAGTATAAATCCGAAAAATTAATTGGCTACATTGAGGGTATATTGAGAGTAATATTTTCAATAGTTTTTCGGATGAAAAGGGTTATGTACTATACTGATTGAATATACTGCACATAATTGCCAAATAAGTATTCATAAAAATCTTGATTTATACGTCTCAATGATGTACCATTTTGGTCACAAGTAATGTCCTGACATGCGTGTAGACAACCAACATCCCACTTCGCCGATTCCACCCGAAAATGTTTTCATGGAGAAGGGATGCAGTCAATCTTTTATTATGTTTATATAGTTATTATTAATTAGAGAAAAAACAACAAATAATATCGTTATTATCACAATTACATATTTTTAATATCCGGTGAAAGTAGTATACTTATGTGACACAATACAGTCTCTATACAGCTTGTTGAATTTACTTAAGTAAAATAAACAATGTTTGTTTCTACAAAAATATTGATATAAACACGTGACAAACAAAAGGTTTAAACGATACTACTTATCCCATTAATGTAAATACATTACAATATTAACTGATAGTGATTGGTTTATTAAGTAACATTAACTTCAGTTTTTTTAGGTTGAAATAAATTAAACTGAACTTTAGATACCTAAGTCAAAGAAAATATAGACATAATGGTGAGAATTCCAAGAAAAACATTTTCGGGTGGCATCGGCGAAGTGGGATGTTGGTTGCCTCCACGCATGCCGGGATATTGCTTATGACCAGAATAGTACCAAAGTACAGGTAGCGCAGTACTACGTTAGTCAGATTCTACTGCAAAGAGTTGGCGCTATCCTTAATTTCTGTGCACATTCAAGGATAACAGTTCGACGTCATGGGCAAATGTTAAATTCCATTTCGAGACAGGCATGCCCTTATCAAACAGTAACAGTATCAAGCAGTAACTAACGACTGTTAAACAGACTTAGCAGGCTTAAACATTTTAAATTGGATAGGTAACATAGACAAATCGGAAACAATTCAGACTTTGCAAATTTATTTTCGTTATTATCTGCGCTCTTCTATTAAGGAAACAATGTAATACGGAACCTTATTTATTTATTTTTATTGATATTAGGTTTATTGATTAGGATTTTGAGGTTAGCGACAAAAAAACCGTGTTTTCAAAAAAATAGAGCTCACCTGAGTAGACAAATGACAAATTTTTGCTGGGATAATTTAAGACGAATTATCACATAGGCAAACAAGCATATGTCAATTTTTTTAAATGAAATAGCCCAATTTTTTTTATTGGAACTCAACTCGGATTTAAATTCTCTGCCAAAATGATATAACGTTTGTGTACCATAAAATTAAATGCAAATTAGCTATTCTGAAAATTGTCCAAAGATTTGTAGGAATTCGTTTTACAACAATGCAATTTTTATTTATTACCCATTTTTGAGTAGACTGTAAATATGTAAATTTATGAATTTCAGCAAATAATTGTACATACTCTCGCATTGTAATTTTAACATAAATTCCATTTATTATAATATAAAGTATATCAATATTTATGTAATGGCTTTAATCAAAGTAGGTGGCTGTGAACATTGTTGACTTTTGTTCCATTTATTGTACCACATGTGTAATATGACCTTGTAATTAATATTTTTAATTAACATGGTTATAATTTAATTTGTTCCAGTTATGATTTATTCTTTACAAGAATTAACGTTTATTAGTGAAAGTGATGGAAATTGTCTTCTTGCAACCCGATTATACCCTCAAAAGATTCCAAATAAAAAACAACCCGATAAAAGGTTTTTTAAAAATCTGAAAGAAATGTTTGGAACCAGATGACACCTATGTTTTTTTTTTATATTAGTCCAGATATGCTACAAGGTGTTAGAAGTTCGTTCTATGATCGCATAAGAAAAGTTTATTACAAAATGGGAGACATTTCGAGTATTTAATTCAATAATTTTCACAGCCTACTTAATCAATAAAAGTTTGCATCATTTTAACACGAGTTCCTACAAATTTTTAACTCACTTGCAGTTAATTTACATCATTTTTATAGAGAATTTAATTCGAATCGAGCTCCCACAAAAAAATTGAGTCATTCCATTTAAAAAATTGAGTTACGTTTCTTTGAAATATAACTCGGCTTAATTATGGAACACCGTGTATGTTATTAAGTTTTTGAGTTAACATTTAAATATGTCATTCTAAGGGTGTATTAAAAGCGTATATTCCAAAAATTTGTCATTTTGTAAAAATCCCACTATTTAGGTAAGCGCTATTTTTCGAAAATACCGTCTTTTGTTTCTAACCTCAAAAGTTGAACTTTGAAAATCGTTTTTCGCAAATAACTCGAAAACCTTTAGGAATTTCAAAATACTATCCCCAATGAAAATTATTTCTTTGTTGACGAGGATTTTTCTGGTTTGATTATGAATGGACTTTTCACATTGTTCTCGTATACTTTTTATTTCAACTTTTTTGTGTGTGATTTTTCAGGTACTTGGGTGACTTTTTTGGGTCCGTTATTCAATTTTCTGCAAATTTGGTCCTCTTGGTTGACGTTGACAAAATGAACGGTTTACGGGTTATTTCCAATTTCATCAATCACGGTCAACTAAATACTACCGCACCAAAATTTAGTAAGTGGTCAGTGGACTAAAAGTCATGGTTGTCATATTGTGATTTTCGTTCAGTTTTCATACAATTTCTGTATCCATAATGAATAATTATCGGTATTCCAACTGCGAAATGGTAGATATTCATATAATGTATCTCAGAGCTTTTGGGAATTGTGCTGAAGGTGTTCGTTTACATTCCTAGACATTTCCAAATCGGCGGATGCCGAATAAAAAGACGTTTGCCAACATTGACCGGCGTCTCCGTGAAAGTGGTACATATTATCAATTTATAAAAATTCTATTCATATCGGATTCTCACAGGTTGTTTGAAGCCACCAAAAATTGACAGTGGTAGGAGGCGAACTGCAAGAACACCAGTTTTAGAACAAAGAGCATTGGATGCAATTGACGCTGATCTCACAACAAGCTCTCGTCAATTGGCAAGATAAAATAATTCAAATCAGTCCACGATATGTAGAAGTATTAAAACGGAACTCTTGCGACCTTTCCATTATCGAAAGATACAAGCTTTGACCATTAATGATTTTCAAGCAAGAGTGAACTTTTCACGTTGGTTTCTAGAAAAATTCAATAATGACCGAAATTATCCATCGATTATCTTATTCACTAGTGAGGCAGGTTTCGCCAGAAACGGAACTTTTAACTTCCATAACATTATCAAAATCCACGCGTTTTCATTGAAACCAATCATCAACAGCAATTCAGTGTGAATGTGTGGGCTGGTATTATTGGTAATAATTTAATTGATCCATTCGCCACAACGTTTAAATGGTAATTCATGCACCAATTTTTTGGATAATGATTTACCCGAGTTACTAGAAAACGTCCATCTGGATGTTAGGGGCCCACTTACTAAATTTTGGTGCGGTAGTATTTAATTGACCGTGATTGATGAAATTGGAAATAACTCGTAAACCGTTCACTTTATCAACTTCAACCAATAGGACAAAATTTGCAGAAAATTGAATAACGGACCCAAAAAAGTAACAAAAATACCTGAAAAATCACACACAAAGAAGTTGAAATAGAAAGTATACGGGAAGAATGTGAAAACTAATACTTCCAGTCTATTCATAGACAATTCAATCAAACTAGAAAAAACCTCGTCAAGAAAGAAATAATTTTCATTGGGGATAGTATTTTGAAATTCCTAAAGGTTTTCGAGTTATTTATTCAACTTTGAGGGCCTGTCACTTTGTAGCCATACATTTTTGGTTCACGTTATATATATATATATATATATATATATATATATATATATATATATATATATATATATATATATATATATATACATATATTCTAAATTGTATACTTTAAAATTTGAGCAAGAGTTCCCTATGCTTTTATTTTAACTCTTATGCCGTTATTCCATAAAAATGTTCCAGTTTATATGCTCGTACTTCACCGTTTGCTGTTTTAATATTTACTAATTGATTTATAATTTTTGCATAGTTATATTCAATACTATTTTAGATTTTAATTGTTGACGTTTTGTGTTTTTATAGGTTTTATGTTTTCATCGCCTTGTGTTTCTTGTAATTATACTAATGTAAACCATTAGTTCCTACCTAAAGATCAGTTTCAACACTAGTACTTGTGTACTACCATGTATTATATTTTCTATCCATGTTTAGTACCTACATTCTAGAATATTCCCATGAAGTTTCCATTGTGAAATAATAATTTAAAAAGCTTAAACATTGTTTCTATGACGCAAATTCGTGTGTTGCATACCCAGGCAAGCACATGATTCAACAGACTAAAAGATTTTTGAAATATAATGATAATGTGCTCATCATAAGAGCAGACAACAGGAATGTTACGGTAGCTGTTAACAAAGATGCTTACATTCCGAAGTTATCCCGTTAAACAGTGTTAACACATAAAAAATTAGAAAAAGAGCCAAAAAAAATTTCACTTAGAATCTCAAAATTTATAGTCGTATTAGTGAGACTGTAGCTAAAACACTAATAGCTTATAAATCAATTGCACTTACATTTTACGGATTTAATAAATACTCAAGAATAATCCTCCGCTAATAACTATCACCTCTACTATTGGATTCGCTAAATCGTCACGTAAAACTGTAAGCTACTTCAGCTCTACAAATTTATATTTTAATTCTTTGCCCTTTTTGACTTTCAGGGAAGTTCACAATACGCACTACGTTGGTGTACTGTGTATGGCCTAGTATATAAATTGAAAAGAAAATAACTTTAACAATTTATTGTAACGAATATTAACAAAAATAAAACTAAATAATTAAAAAATAATAATAAACGTAACTAAAACAAATTTTCTGGTTAATTAAATAAAATAAAAAATTTACTCTGGAAGTGGCGACTTCCCAATTACTGGTGCTATGCTTATGGTAGAAGCGCTCTGGGTCCAGCAGTATTATGGGCTCCCCCTACTCGGCCGGTGTCGTAAACTATAATTATATAAAAATTATGCAAATGTGGGTTAACCCCAAATTTTTATTGTGGAAGTAAATTATTAATTACGGTGAATAATAAACAAGGTGCAGTGAACTTTGTGCGAAATGGGATATATGATTACAAAAAAGTGTTTACATGTAATACTCCTTCGCTATTTTTATTATTTTTTGATCAAATTACCACGTGTTTGGAACAGTATAAAAGGGTTAAAATTGATTAATCAAATAATGCAAATTATGAATGTCACTCCAACAGTTAAAATTAGGGGTTGGATAAATTATAAGAAAGAGGTTACTAATGTGGTTATTCACAAATTGAATTTTTACAATGAAAATATTAAAGGTGATAAGTTCGTCCTTGTGTATTGGTTTGTACTTGAATTGATACAAATCGGGTTGATGCTAAGTAAATTTGCAATTACGGGGATATAATGAATGAAATGTAATTACAGGGCGATTAAAATAATTACGTCAGATGAATGGGGGATTCTGTGGTTAATGAATGATGGTTCATAATTGACCAGGTTTTTTTTTGAACAGTATGATCGGATGATGACGATTTTAATAGTGGTGCAAATTAAAAGGTGGTGGTGTGTGGATAGATACAAGAAAGTTCAGAGGGCGGTGTAGAAGGTGGAATGTTGTATATTGGCAGGTTATTGCAATCACAGGAACGGGAGATGGGTCAAGAGGAGAGATGAGTGGTGAGGTGGCCGTATTAGATACGGGTGGAGGTGGTGGATGAGGATATCTGGCTCGCAAAACTAATACCTTTTTCGGGACCTTGACCACCGGCAATGGTAATAGTATCACTAGGTTATTATTAATACTCCCCGCGTGGTAGTAGAGCTCCGAAAGGACCGTACTAAGAATGACCGTGAATTCTAATCGTTCTAATCGTTCGGATGTTATTGTTTATCCGGGACCTGGACCACCGTCAATAATAATCACGTCTCAGTAATCTTTATGCACTGTCCTAGGAGTGGTAAGCGTCAAGAAGACCATACAAAAGATTACTTCTGTCTCTCTGTCGTTATAGGATATACGGATGGGATCTAGGGTTGAATCGAGAACTTATTACGTATCCGGGACATAAACCACCGTCAGTAATAATGACGTCTCTCTGTATTCTTTATGAACTCTTCTCGGAATGGTAGGCGCCAAGAAGACCATACACTAGATTATTTCTGGTCAGAATAGATGATGGAATAAATAATCAGGATATCAGGTAGTTTTGTACTTAATTTAACAGGCAGGTTATAGTAATATTTAAAATTCAGGTAACTCAGGATACTATATTCACAGGATTAAATATAGCAGGATTGAGAACAAAAATGGTAAATTAGTAATGACAATAATAATAGTTTGGAATGCGGGCAGTCGGGTATTTATAGGGAATTTTGAATGGAGTGGGGAAGAAGTGTGCAACTGATAACATTTATTGACAATGATATTACATAATTATTTACTACGATAGGAAAATTTATTGTAAAGTTTTTCAGGATCGTTACAAAATTCAGAACTAAAAACACGTCTGAATTTTTAAACTTCAAACTTCCAGCAGACCGCATCGTTGGATGTGGTTTCTTCTGATCGCTAATCTATATCTAATATATTGGATTTGATCATCCAACTTTTATAGAAAAATTGAAATTTGCTCATTTAATAACGAATAGTTCCTTAAATCAATCATTTAAATTTTAGACGCAACGTATTAGCAGCTTCAACAACCAATTTTACAGACACATTTTTGGAACACCCATGAGTTCAAGTCTTAGCCCCATTCTAGTAAATATGGTGATGAACGATCTTTTAGTGAACCGTGGTAATAAAGTAGTAAACTTTCATTTATTTGTGCAAGTATGATGACGGTCCGGTTAAGTATAGACAAGACACCACACATCAAATACAAGATTGAGTTAAATGTTTCATTAAGTATGTTTAGGAATAAATTGAATCAAATAAAAGTATCTACTAGCCACTGGTCAGTCGAAATATATATATATATATATATATATATATATATATATATATATATATATATATATATATATATATAACTTTTATTGGCTTATGGCATTCGAGAAGAAGGGTCGAACTCCAACACATGAATATGTTTCATTATAGCTAAACAGTGTCGAGATCAATTTTAAACTTAAGTTAGAAGATTGTATCTCAAGATTTAATTTCTATTAGGTTTAAATGAGAACTTTTCATAACGGTTCCAAGAGTTATCATAATCCGCCTGATTTGAGACTTTAGTAGGCACATTCTGAGACTGTTCGCTCGCTGGCCGACAGTAGTGGAACACCCAGTATATTACATGATAATTTTTTACTTTTATGCGTTTGCGTTGCAATTTTGGTTTTTGATTTACTACATTACCCAATATTCAAAGTACAGTATTTGTATTAAAGTCTACTCAAATTATGTGATATATCCGAATACTTTGTATATAAAAAAACATAAGAGGTAAACTGCCATCTTTAAACAGGAATATTGCTTTGGTATTTTATTAACATAATCTGCAGTAAATATGATTTACATATAATTTACATAAGCTACTTCAAGTGACAATAAGAGAGCTACGTTCCCAACAGTGCTTGGAGCAATAGGTTTCTAGAAATGCAGTCCTATCTACTGATCCACATGAAGCCTTTAAAGGAAATTGATCTATCAATAGTAGTAGCTTTGGAATGTAAATTTTGACCAGTTAATGTTCGTAATTTCAATTAGATATACACTTTTGTGTATGACATATTGATCAGATAATAAAGTAGATACACACATGGACGCAAATATAATACAATACTGTATGGTTGCTATTCATAATATTTATCTTGGTCATATTCAATATTTGACAAAAGTGTTAAAACCAATAACCGTTACAATAAATATACGTCATTTAAGAAAAGCAGTATTCATTATTAGATTACAATGGTAACTTATCTAAAAATCCATTATTGTCTAAGATGTGACGTCCTAAAGAAAAATAAGGCTCATAATTTATAGTCATAGGGTAGTATTTGTACTGGAAAATGAAAGTTTGTGATAAATGTGTTGTTGTAATGTTTTGCATATATAAATATTAGAGTTCAAGCAAACAGGCCATCTCTCCTTGTAAGGCTGAAGCCCATTAATAACACCTTGTGGTTTATGCTTGCAATCTTATTTCTATTTATGAATTTTAAGGTTTAGAAAGAGAGGTAATTTTTAAAATCTTATCCGACTTTGATTTCTACTTTATGAATACCACGGTGTGGAATAGAAATGTTAACGTTAGAAACTCATTCGAATATAATTAATAATTTAAGAAAATAATCTTAGCAAAAACTTAAAAAGCCGTACTTATAATAAAATAAACCGCTTTTTATTAAATTTGGTGCATTACAAAATTTTTTTAATTTCCATTATGAGCGTTTTCAGATTAATGATAAACAAACAGCAAACGTTAAAATCTCAAGCACTAATGTTATAGGTGAATGTGTAAATAAATCTAGCTAATCAGAATATAGATAAGATTAAAATTGAACACTACTCAGTTTTTGACTTTTAAGATTGATTTTTCCAAAATATTAAATATTATCGTATTGTAGATCCATGAACGTGTCGTATTTTGGCTCAATTATGAAAGCACGCGTAATTAATTACTTTCATAGTTGTAGATCTGAAAGATAAATATTATACATAAATATTATGTTATTGTTCTATTTGAGCAATTTACATAATTTAGTTATCTAACTACGTTTAATATGTTAAACCATTTGTGGAAAATTTTATTTTAAACGAGATTGATTATTCATGTTTGGTACCTACATACAGTTGTTGACATCTTAATTAAGAACTACACGTAAAAATGTAACGGAACGGACTTCTACGTCTATATTTAACATAAAATTCTAATCATCATAAGAAAAAAAAGGCAAAAAAAGCATACATATCCATAATGAGGGTTTACTACTGAATGGTTCTTGCATCCAATTACTGCACAGCATGGTAGCTGGAATTATTATTATGGTAGGCATTTAATATTTAAGTTAAATTAATCACTTGGATATTTTATGTTTCAGTTTTGGCAATACTAATTTTACGTTCGGAAGCGCTCACTGTTTCAAAAATGACTCACGTGAACCTTTTATTGCATAATATTTTGATGTTATTTTCCTTTTAATCACGTATGAACCAATGTATTCAAGGAAAAAAAATTTAATACGTTTAAATAATGCATTTGAGGAAATACAGCATAAACACCATTAAGTTTGCTAATTGACGTTTCTGTTTTTAATTACAATATTTCCGAACAGTAATTTTTAATGCTGCCAGCGCACTTCACTTTTAACAATTTAAAGAAAGAATAGAAACACATTGTAAATTGATCCGGTAACCATTAGGCGTCAACGGTCTTTATGTTTTACCATTACTAATATTTAGAGGGAGACGGAACAGACGTTCTAAGTACAATTCTCAAAAGGATATATAAGATTACTTAATTTTATGGAATTTCCACAACGAATTACAGTTTGCAGCCTTCCTTACACAAGTGTTTAACATGCTCTGAACAAATATTTTTTTTGCGGTACGAACAAATTTGTTTAGAGTGCCGATTTATAGATCTTAAACACAGATAACATCTCTGTCTTAAGCCAGATGGAAGTACTCCATCTTCTTGCCGTTTGGAATGAATTTCTCTACCAAGTATTCTTCTTATTGTTCTTGGAACTCTATGGCACTCGAAATGATCTTTCTGATAGGATTATACCATCTTATTTCTTTTAATACTTTGAGAAAACTCCTTCATTCCATTTTGATATAAGGATTATTGCGATAATGGTTAGATTACATAAGCATTCAGAGCGCACACATTTATCAGATGTAAGTAGAAGGAGGTCACTTGAGTCCCCGAGGTCATAATTAGTTAAAAGTGGAGGGGGTTTTGGGGCACATGAGGGCAGAGGGGTTATTTTAATTATGAGTCATAAGCAAAGCGTTCGGCTGTTTTGTTTAGGTGGGAAAGTCGAATTGTATTCTAATAAGGGTGCTAACACTAACTTACAAGATAGGAACTTGCTGGCTGGTCTTCACCCCTACTGTTACGGATTACATTTTAATTACGAGTCGTAATCACATTCCTATCACTGTCCTTTTGTTTTAATTATGAGTCATAATCAAGGTCCTCCATCATTTTGTTTTTAATTACGTGTTATAATTAAAAATAGTGTCCCAAATCAATTAATCAATCAATCAAATACATAAACGGGTTTTTAATTTCGCTCCAATTGTCACATCGCAACTAATATGGAAATAAATTACATAACGGTGATCGTGGCTCCACCTAACGGTAAGTGTATGCAGATTCCTGTAATTCTTAGGCATAATCAAATTCGGTAGGGTTTTATACAGACAGGTTTTAACAGTAAACGCAAGTCATGTAAACAAGGTCGCCACCGTAATTAAATTTTGAAGGTCCTTTTCCCTTTCACTATGCAATTAGGTCTATTTCGTAAGGGAAAACCCCACTAATTACGTAAACGCAAACACGTTGACCTTCATTTCCAATTTTAATAAAATAATAACAAACTTTCACTATTAAATTACATCTATAGTGTCAGGGAGAAACACACTAATTACGTAAAGGTAAACAAGTTGACATTCATTTCAAATTTTGATGTTATGAGTCATAATCAAAGCCCTCGGAAATTTTTTTAACGGGAAATTTGGAATTGTATTTAATAAGTGGGCCACCATACTATCCAATAGGACGCCGGAAATACCGCAGTCATTTTGCTTTTAACACTCTCTCTCTCTCTCTCTCTCTCTCTCTCTCTCTCTCTCTCTCTCTCTCTCTCTCTCTCTCTTCCCTCTCACCCCCTCACCCTCGTGTTAGGTTAGGTCAATACAAGTACAATATTAGGTTAGATTAATAAACGGGCGGTTTCTAGGTAAGGTCAATACTCGCAGGCACAAACACACACAGTCACAAACATAGTCGCAAAACACACAACCACGCAGACAGGGCTCATAATTAAAATTTTGGCGTAAATGTAAGGCAGAACTAATATGTATAATATATCATTGTATTCAGGAAAAAAAAGCTTGATGTAAAAATGCAAAAATCTAAAATGGCGGCCAGAAAAAAAACAAAGTTGAATGTTGTATATTTTACGTCTAGGGCGCCATGAAAATTACGATTCCTTTTGAAAAAGTGCCCTCACAGTTTTTAGTTAAAAACGTCTAGCTTTAATGGGTTTTGCTTAAAAAAATAAAAACGAAAACAAAAACTTCTATTTTTTTCGCAATAAAACAAAAGATTATTTTGCAACATAAAAATGCACAACTTGGTCCTAATTTAACCAACTGCTTATCTCTAAAGATACGCGAGATCCCCATGCAGATACTCGATAAGGGACACCCAGTATTATATGTATATATGTATATATATATATATATATATATATATATATATATATATATATATATATATATACAAATTTAGATTAAGCTCATCTCCCCCATACTTCCACTGTAGGGTATCATTACATTACAGGGTATTTCAAAAGTTTTGGTCAATTGTATACGAAAATCCTTCACATTTCAATGTCATGTATACCCTAGACAGAACAACTTTGTATTATAACAAGTAATCCCTGGAAAAATGTCAACAAATAGTTGTAAAAAAATAAAGATCAGTTGTTAAGACAGTATTCTTCTAAAATTAGTTAATAATTAATAACTGTTCAAAATGTCCCGTAAACATCAATATAGCATTTCATTCGGTCTTCACATTATCGACTTACATTTTTAACATTTCTACATTAAGTACTCTCACTTATTCACCTATCCTGCTCTTCATATCATCTTGAGTCGTTGGAGGTATTTGATGCGCAAGGGTTTTCACATAACCCGACATGAAGAAATCAATTTTGGTTAGCCCTAGTGAATTAGCTGGTCATGCAATGGGTTCTCCTTTGCCCACCCACCTGTACGGAAAATGAGTATTAAGATGATTATAAATTAATCTAGTGTGATGTAGCGGAGCTCTATCGTATAGCAAACACATTCTTTGACGAGTGTTAGGAGGAACGTTTGCCAACAGTAATGGTAAATGATGTTATAAAAAGCCCAAATAAACTAGAGCATTCACTATTCCATCGACAAAATGTGGGTCAATTACAGAATCTCCAACTATACCACCCCAAATATAGTTTGGCTATGAGTTTTTATAAGGTGGGGACTACTTCTTGAATAAATAAGGAAATTATTTAGAAGAGAAATGCTTTTCCGGTCTTGGTCCTCATTTTTTACAAGCGACCGCGCCAATTTGGGTTTATTTATCAATTTCGCTCTCGAAGAGACAAATTGCATTTTCCAGGCGTATTACCATTTTAAGTGAACTATCAATACAAGTTGAACTCGATATTAATTCTGGAATTATTATATCGGGGAGGTCGGACGTTTTTATAAAGGAAAATGCGGTTACTTGTTTTATTCCCACATACATTCTGTGATAGTGTGTTTGTCAATAACGTAGTGCAAGCGATCCAACAATTTGACGTTACAGTAAATGACTAAAGAACACGTTGTTGAGTGACTTCCTCTATATGTCCGAGGGAATACATGATTCTAAGGCTTGACGTTTGTAGCTAATATAAAAGGATTGAGCTTCATTTTTCAGACTAGTGTACTGGCATCCAAAACTTTGCTTTAAATGTTAAATTGAACCTGACATTAAGCTGAAATGAAAAAAATGATTTCAAAGAATCTTAAATTCGAAGTGATGCATGTATACACATTGTTTAATGGTTAGCCATACATACAGTGAGGTTGGTTAACTGAAAAGCTAGGCTTGAATCTAAATGTTGCCATAGGACCAGAATTTCAATACATTCTTAAATGTTGGCCTAAGTTACTTTATAAATGTATTTCGCTTACTTTAATATTGCGGCATTTTTATTGACCCAATTTATATAACATAATTCTTTTTTGTAAGTTCCTTTATGAATTGCCTGTATACTCGAGAGGCTGAAGTTGGATTTGATTGCTATTTCTGGGGCATGTACCAGATAAATTTGACAGTACTGAAGTATGAAAATGAAAAGTCTCACCACTAATGTTGATAATTAAAAATTATATACCTAATAGTCAAACATTTAAAAGCAAGTTAGACAGGCTTTACACGTTTTAGTAACAAAAAACAATAAATACGTTCTTTATTTAGAGTACTTAACTAAACATAATCATAGAGTAGGTTTTCATGCAATCTTTTTGTTCGAAGGGTACAAGAGGTAATATCTTCAACATTCTACACATCACGTTCTTAAATTTGTACAACTCAGTCTTAAGGTAGCTCATTCGCATTCCTTCACCATCTTTTGATTTCAGGTTTCCATAGTTCTGATATGTTTTCCGGACATGGTGTACGCCAAAACCTTTCCTTAACATATGCGTGAATGGATAATAAGCACTGTGAATGTAAATTAGTGAACTGTTTTCCAAAATTTGAAAACCTGTTTGCCATCAGAAATCGAACATTAACGCACATGCATATAATAATTAATTGAATGACAGACACATCAATTAATCCTTGAAGTTCCTTGAATACAGTCTTCTAAGTCCACCCCACACATTGTCACATTCTCTCAATTTTGCTATCATAATTACCGTTAGAGTGGCAAGAAACTTCTATCCTGACACCTAGGTGTGTAGTACTCAGAACCAGATCTGGGTATGAAGACAGTTTAGGTCGGCAAGCCAGAATATATCCAGGCTTGATTGTTTTGGTTTTGTATGAATAAAATGAAATATGTTGTACCAATGTACACTAAATTTGAATTTGGCAGCAATCAATCTAAATTGTAAGGATGTTTGTGGGTTTCAAGTGTTAGCCGTATTGTAAAACACGGTGTTACCTAAATTTATTGGTTCACTAATCACACCCGCGATTCTTGAAGTTTAATTCATGTCGTATTGCGGACATCGGTTCGGAGGCCGTTACCAGTCGGCAGTAGAGGCATACGTTTACGTTTCCCCTCTTTCGGATATACGGACAATCGCTTTCTCAATTCGTTCATATCATCAGTCGGGCATAAGTTGAACTTGGCAGCATTTTATTGCTATTAAGCTTTATTGATAAGATAAATCGAGCCAATTTTACGGCCCGCAGCGGGCGGATTCTCTTCCACGCCCCTTTTCCATGTTAGGGAAGACGATACTAAAACCCCCAAAAACGGACATGTTCCAAATCAAAGTATTAATTATACTACGATACACTTATTAGTTTTAGTCCCTTATCGTTAGCGTCCATTTACGTAAGGGTGTTTGTCGATTGTAGGTAAAGCTTGAGCAGTCAAGTTCCGCCAATATACAAATTACACCCACTTGCAATTGTATTGAATTAATATTTAATTTACTTCGCCTCGAGCGCCACACAAATAAGCAACACGTCTTTGGACCAATTCCAGCTTACGCAGTCCAGTTTTCCTAATAACTGCTACAAATTAATCCCAATTAAAAACTCTTTTGGGAGCGAAAACAAATAAGTTTTTCAAAGCAAATTAGCAGCATCAAGAGTTTTCCAGTCATGTGAACAAAGCGGGTGAGTGATGTTAGTAGAGCTAACACTTAAAGCTGTACCCTACATTGATATTGTACATGTCAGAGGAGGCTTCATCAACGACGGCATAGATTCTGTCTATCCAGAGAAGTACATAGTAGCCCAGAAACATAAACAAGAAAAAGAAAAGTAACTCAGTATACTGTCTTTCCGAAAGCTTTATTGTCTGTCATACAACATGATGTTGTATTGAACATATTTTAGAAAGTTGATTCAGTTTCATTTTTTTAGGCATGGCATATTTGTGACCCAATAAAATAGATGACCCTAGTGACTTGTAGTTGAGATAATATAACTTGCGCTAGAAACTTCTTGTAACGAGATTTCTTTGTTGATACTTTTGTTAAATTTGATTCCATACTTATGCATTGTGTTCAGGAGTAGGCTAGTTTTCTAAATGTAGTGTCGAACTTAATGTTATTTCATTGCATCACGTTGTTTGTGTGTTTCTGATATGATACATAACCCGAAACAAGAATAATAAAGTGATGTTTCTAAATTGACTACGTTTGTGTAATTTTTTTGCCTTTTTTGTAAGACATGGACCGAAGAAGGTATTAGGGTAACAAAACAGCACACGGTACCTTAACCCTAAATCCTCTTCTGGATGAAGTGCCGTGTAATCTTTACTACGCCTCAACAAGATTCTCAAGGTTTTTCTGAAGAGCCTGAACACAACAGTGCTCACGTATTGTGAATTTTGCGATGGTCAAACTTTGCTATACCGAAAAAAGTAAAAGAAATCAAAAACACTGTTGTTGGAATTTGCTAGTGAGAGTGACGATGGATCTGGAAATGCTATATTGAAGAAGATGGCAACCCAAATGGACGACGACTATTTTGGAGGACTTTAAGAATCGCAGTTTTGTGATGGAATAATGGCTTTTGAACATTGTTGAATGAAATGCGTTCAGTTTAAAGAAAATTGTGTAGAAAAATAGATATATTTCAAGAACAATTTTTTAACTTTCCCTTTTATATCGAAAACTTTTCAAAGCTCCCTCGTACAATGCAGCCCACATATGAAAATTTTAGAATATTAATATAAACATAAACTATATAATTAGATATTCTCCGTAGCTTAGAATTAACCAGAAGTTCTATTTCACATATCGTTACTCAACGCCTGAAAATATCGAGGAGCCACGAAACGCATCATACAAATAGAAACTCCTCTTCTTAGAACCAATGTGAAAACATTACAAATGTACACCGATCGTAGAAAAAGCCCAATTAGTAACTCAGTTGAACTTCAATGTTTACTCAATTGGTAAAATGAGTTCAAATGGTTTAAAATGTAAAAATTATTACCCATTTGACCTTAATGTGCATATTTCTTAGTCTCCATATTCTGATTACATTTAAATGCTGATGGAGTATGGCAAATTGGAATTTGAAACAATGGATAAAATATTTTACGATTTTTAAGGAAAACACCGCATTAGGTTCGAGTACATGTCAGGGTTTATTATTGGTGCATTTCTTAATTAAAGAAAATGTATTATTATGTGCGCATTTTTCATTTCAGTCTGTAACATAATTTTCTGAATTAAACAACTTATTTCCAGAAAGAGCCTTTGGCCTAAATCTTACGTTCTGAAATGTTTAGACACTTTGGAAGATATTAATTGTTTTCACTTAAGAGTTTTTTGTTTCACAGAAAAACACATTTTAGGGCGAAAATAACTCCAGGGATCACCGTGAACTTTAGTACTGCAACATACACAGCATTTCTCAGATATCATCTAACATTTTATGTAAAAGAGCTACTTGGAACACCTTATCACGATAGTTTGATTACAATAATAAGTATCAGTTGCATATAAACGCGCAAAATGTAAAGAAAACTGTGAAGAAGATCAGTTGAACATTGTGTTAGCAGTGCAAGATAATTCTAATACCACCATTACGGACACGGCTAATAATATTAGTGTGGCGCGATTTACTGTGAATAGAGTGTTGAAAAGAGAGAAGTTCCATCCTTACAAGATATGCGTACTTCAAGAACTGTCGGAAGATGATTTTAATCGGCGAAATGAATTTTGTGAACAAATACAACAATTTTGTAAAAAAATCATTTTGTCCGACGAAGCAACATTTGCTTTAAACTGCCATGTGAACAGACCAAATTGTCGTTATTGCGCAACCAAAAATCCTCATTGGTTCATGGAATATCACACCCAAAACCCTCAAAAACTGAATGTTTGGGGCGGCATAGCTGACGGAAGAGTTAAGTATTGTAGGTCTTTATAAATCGGTAGATAACTTTTCAAAGAATTTCTCTGTTATAACTGTTATACTCTTCGGAGATCGATTGGAAATGTTTTTTCTAGGTAAAAAAATGAAGCTCCCTCTGGTTTATTATTTCCTTTGTAAAAAAATCTCTTAACTGTGCCAAGGCATACTTCCGTAGCAGCTGCCACTTTTTCTTGAATATTACCCAAAGGGATAACTTGTGACCTTTATTCCTTTTCACACTTGATAAATTGATATACGTAGTACGTTATCTCACGTCCTTAGCTATGAATTTCTTTATCTAGGTGTTCATATCAAGTGGAAATAATCCAAGGACAACGAACGAATAAAAACCAGGAGGTTGAGAAAAGCTGTCCTAGAAAGCAGTATCAAAAAACCGCACTGCAAAATTTCTAGTCAAAGTTGTCTATTAGAATTTCGTTAACATCTCTAGATTACTTACAATTACTATGTTTAATATATAATTTGGAAAATTGTAGGTACCGGATATTTCACGACGAACGACACGGACTGTGGCGCTTAGACGTCACCGATTTTCAAACTTCTTTCAACGCAGTGTAATATAGGATCATAATGCCCACATTTTAAAATTATTTCAATTTATACAGGCTGTACCAAAGATAGTGACGCACAAAGGTTATTTTTTTAATGGAACACCCTGTATGTTTTTTCATATTCGAATTGTACGAGTGAAAGTTATACTGTGTATACGTAAACCTTACCCTTTTCGAAATATTTCAGATTTTTAAAAATTGTAAGGTAAATTTTATCAATTCATACCCCGTACTATAGTACAATGATAAAATAATTATTGGTCACTATGAATAGTCAATATAATGAACTATCAAATCCCATATGTCTGGTTGGAAGAAATCTATACAGGGTGTTTAAAAAAATTCATCATTTTCATTCTTGTTTAAATATAATTGACTTGCGTAGTTCGAATGGAACACCCTGTATATTTTTCTTTCCATTAATGAAAAATTTAATTATCTTTCATTCTGTGTTAGGTGTTCCTGTACCTAAAATTAATGGTTTTGGAGTTATTCCCATTTAATTGAAATATTTACAAGAATTACGTATTTTGAACGATAGGATATATCTAGGAGGCAATGATTAACATTTTCAAACTATCATTGTCATTTTGTATTTAAATTGTAATACTGTCTTTAACTGTGCTTGAAGTAATTACTAAAAGTCGATATGATCTGGGTGATCGGCGAATGCAAAGAAAACTGTCTCTTACCTACAAGAATTTACGCTCAGAAATACCCAAACCGCAACCATCATAATAAAGCTGTTTTCTAAAGACTTCTACAGAGTTTCAAAAACACCGGCAGCGTTACAGAAAATAAAGAAAACGAATTTTCAACATTGCAAGCCGTTATTGGAAATCCAAATATCAGTTTAAGTGAAATTCAAAACGAAACAGGAATAAGTAAAACTATTGCTCATAGAATACTAAAAAAATATCGCTACCATTTAGAGGACCAGTTTCATTAAATTGAAGGTTATCAGATTTGCCTCCTTCAAGAGGAATAAGTCCCTCACATTCTGAAAATGGAGGAGAAAACTGTGTGGAATGACGATAACCGATATCCGGAAGCTTGCGTATAACACCGTACAAAGCAACGCAAACTTCAGAAATCCATTCAACAAAGCAGAGAAAAAAGCAAGGAAAAAGTGGTATTATTCCTTCATGAAACGGCATCCCAATCTTAGTCTGCCCAATCGGAAATCATTTCAACGGCTCATTGCAATGGTTTTAACAGAAACAATGTTTACAACTTTTTCGACTTGTTGGAAGAAATCGTTGACAAAAATAAAATGGATGCTTTATCCATTTGCCACGTAGATAAATCGGCTGTGTAAAAAAATACTCAAAGGTCGTTAGCCGAAAAGAAAAACATCAAATAGGCGCACTGTCCAGCGGAGGAGGAGTCAATACAACACTGGTTGCCTTGCATCAGTTATTCGGGCAACTTTGTTCCGCCGACGATTATTTTCAAAGGAAAGGGGATGCACCCACACTTGCCAACGGTACCCCACCTGGACGAAGAGTGAAGAATTTGATTCCTGCTACACCAACTCCGAGCTCTTCGTCAAGTGATTAAAACCCTTCATGTCATATGTGAAGCTAAGTAAAGATGCCAAAGTTTTACTAGTATTGGAGGGTCAAAGAACACATTCAAAAACTTGGAAGCAATTAATTTGGCACGTCAAAATGATAAGATGATACTGGAGCCACCCGGTCATACTACTCACAGCTTGCATCCATTAAATGTCGCCATCCTTAAGCCACTAGAAACCATTTATAATCGGGCCATTACAAAGTGGATGTGCTGTAACTATGACCGTCAGGTGACAGAGCTTAAGGTCGCTGGACTAATATGCGAAGCTTATGAGAAAGCTGCAACTTTAAGCAACGGAGTGAGTGGTTTTCGAGCTACCGGAATTTAGCCAGTTGATGGTTTCTTTTGTAGGAACTGATTTCATAGCAAGTGAAAACTTGAAAACTCTAAATCTCCATCTTCAAACTGAAAAGCATAAAGAAAAAAACTTGTCAGATGTGATTATTCCAGATAAAAAATTGTCAGAAATGAACCTGAAAGTTTCTGGATGTACTACTTCTTCGAATGCAGAAGGATCTGATAGTGCTTTGAACAGCAGTTGTTTCAGATTGTTGGTTCCCATCGATCAATCCAAGTTTAGTGGCAAAAGCAACAAGAAGATATGAACTACGAAAGAATAAGCGAGCTCAAAAAGCGAAAAATTGGAAGAATTAAAAAGGAAGCAGGCAGAGAAGGAAATGAGATAAAATCTCCGACTACAACAAGAAATGCGTGGCCAAATGAAGTGCAAACCGTAAAATAAGTAAAATAAGGAAATCTCCAGTGAAACAGGTGCAAACAGAAAAGGTAGACATTGCATTTGATAAGGGCACATGGTATTGTTTTACATGAGATTCGTACGGTATGCGGCGATCAAAGTATTGTTTGCCATTTTATATTTGTTTTGTTTAAGTATTGTCTTATTATATTATTTCCTAGTTTATTATCAGTTTTTACAAGAACTATGTTTTGTTTACATAGTTTTATGTTTTAAGTTTCTATTTGTGTCTATTCTTTATATTTTATGAATAAATTACTTAAGCCAAATTTAGTACAGGGTGGGATGTAGGCAACACAGTGCGCTAGGGAAACTAGTTCCTTAAACGGCCCCACCTGCAGTCTCTAAAAAATTCGTTTCTAAAATAGATTTACAATAGTACTACTGTTTCTACACTTTGGAATTGTCCGTTTCAGACATAAAAAAAAAGTTATTGGTGATAACACAAGATCATGTTCCCTATACGAAATAGTGGTGCGATGTAGGCAACCTTACCCTATTTATATAACGTTCTCTGTAAATAAGTGGAATATTTTTGTATATGACTACCTAATTGCATCGCTTTACCTATTACATTATGCAAACCTTTAAATATTTTTCAATATGGTTTATATACATGTTTCTGTCACAGTGTATTATTTGTTCACGTGTTAAAATTTTAATTCACTGGAATGAATAAGCATGTTAAATTAAACTGTTGTATGGAGAGCAATTTTTTTTTAGTCATGTCTCATTTCTTTTCAGCAATTGAAAGATTTAGATTATTGAAATACCACTTTTGCGCCTAGGTTTACATTTGATACCGGTAAGTAATATTTGCTAATTAAAATACTAACTAATAAGGTTGAATGCATGCCACTGTCTCGTTAAAACGTGGAAACTGCAAATCCGCCTGCTCAGTTTCACAAAAGCCTGCTCTTAAGCAGTATCCAACCTTTGGAGAAGAGGCAATTCACAAAGAGTAAATTTGTCTTTGTAAAGCAGGATCCAGTATGAGTTAAGTGGTGCTCATGTGTAATTATTATTTTCGTTGTTCCTAGCTTGGAACAACAAGTCAGTGCTTTGCAGAAAATTTATTTCTAGGCGTGTGAGAACTTGGCGATAAGGAAGAGTTGCATGCTTCACGATTATCTCTCCAATACGGTTGTTATTCGTATTTATACAGTTGATAGATACAGACAAATATTAAGGAATTTGTCAAATTTTCATTGAAATTATTATTATTGTACTTCATTAGTATTTGATTTTACGTTAGAGATTACACCAAAAGGATGTATTTATGCATAAATACAATGACGAATATAAAACTACCTAGACGTAGACAGGAAAATTCCAAAATTAATTGCTTCAATTTCCTTCAATGACTGGAACATTATTTCTTTTAAACTTTTTTTTTGTTTCCGAAATTACAATCTAGATAGCTAATATAAAATTTAGTATACGTTATACTTGCAGGTAAGTATTGTTACAAACCAAACAAATATTTAAACACAAAAGCTACGTATATTGAAAAGAACTGATACATCTTTCCTCGCTTACTCTATATGTTTATTTTAATCAGGTTCTTCACATTTTGTGCAACTGAAATATATTTATTAATTTCTGGCCATTTGGATACAAAACCTAATACGATCCTCTCAGTAAGAACCTTATTCAATTATATTTATCTTGGATGACCGTTCTGTTCTATAATGCTTAAATTGCCTATAAATACGCAATATATATCAAAAAGTGAGAAAAAAGTTGAATGGAATAGAAGAAACGTAAAATAGCACTAATGTTTTAAACACAATATAAATATAATTCCACAATTTCTTTGATATAATTATTTAATTCTCTACGCGTTTCAAGACAACACGTATCATTATCAATAGAAAATATGTAAGTAAAATAAAAAACCAGTAGTTATGGTAACAAATCATTAAACTTGTAAATTATATTTCTATATTTAAAATGTCTGTTAAAGGTGATTCTATAAAATCAACTGATTCGTTATTAAAAGCACCTATGTATTATAAATTAAAAATTCTTGGAAAACATCTCATTTGTCTTTTTTATTACAAACATGCAAAAAATTATGTTGCCTTGTGAAGTTATAAGTTGGTATTAGTTTCGAAAGCTAATGTCCTGAAAAGTTTATTTAATGTCAAAAATTCAACTAATGACATTTTGATGTCGGGTATTTATTAATTGAACTGCACATTCTGTAATTATGTATATATTGGACAATTTGGTATTAGATACGAAGAACAGATTAGATGTGGCAAATATAAACACACAGTCAAATCAAATATTATGCCAAACGTTTAATAGTAAATAATCACCTTATGACAAAACAACATCAAATCTTTACATTTTTGTAATAAAAAAACAAATTAGATAGATATTTTGAAAGCATTCAAAAATTATAAACAAAAACAGAAAGTACCTTTAATGAACGAACAGGTTGATTTTATAGACTCACCTTTAACAGATGTTTTAAACTTTATAATTGACAACAAGTTTGTTGTTTTACCTTAATTATTTTTTACCATAACTATTTGTTATTTTACATATAAGGGTGTTCTATTAAAGCTGTCAGTTTAAACATCAGATACAATCATTTTTGACACTGTTTAATCTTTAATCTTTAAATAACTGATAATGGCTAATCAGTATTCAAATATCGAATATTGTGATATGAATTTTTGTTATGGACAAGCAAACGTTAGTGCAAAGTTGGTAAGAAGATATTACATGGAGTTATCCAGGTAGACATATCCCTCATGCTCAGGAGGCTTGCTGAATATAGTTCCTTCAAAGCTTATAATGGAAATAAGGAAAGACCTAACAATGTTAAAATTGTACAGCAAGAAGAAAGAATTTTTGAGATTATTGAAAATAATCCAAGTACCAGTACTAGGAAAATTGAGAATGAGGTACGGCTCAGTCAGTCTAGTACATGGATGGTACTAAGAGGAGAACTACTCTAAAGGTGTAACACTTTACGAGGGTGATTAGTCGAGACGATTGGAAATGTGCAATCAGATCCTAGCTAAATATGAACGCAGAAATCGACTAATTGGCCTCATATTATTCACTGATGAAGCTGATACGTGATGGCATAACTAATCTGCATAACATCCAGACATATGCCCATGAGAACCTACACAGTGTGGTAGAAATAAAACATGAGCGTAGACTTTTTCTGAATGTATGGAGGGATAACATCATTTTCATTAACTGGTGACGTATACCAAATTCGTCTGCAATTGTATCTGAAAGATGTGCCGACGACCATTGCTGCTACCGACGTCACCGAAGAAAAGGCTCGTCTCGGATCCACTAGCCCCGACGACTTCGTGCTACAGAAGAAGAAGAAGCCGAAGAAAACATCGAAGGTTCGCCCACCTACGCTGTCGCTCACGGACAACGGATTCCAGGCCCTTGAACACTTCACGGACAGCCCTGCAGCGATGGAGCAGACAACGGCACGAGAGGACACCAGGGAGAAAGTGCCGCCACGTTCTCCCGAGAAATGGACCGACAACGGATCGCCTTCACAAGAGTCAAGGCCTTCAGCGAGGGAATCCGGATCCATCCTGCCTCACTCCCGGACAGAGATAGGCTGATGAGATGTATGTATAGGTGTCACGTATCACACCTATCAGACAAATAGCGAGCGATTGACTAAGGTAGTGATAAGCGGCGTGCCCGTAGAACTATCCGAGGTCGACGTTAGCTCAGAGCTAAAATTACCTTCTGTTTATAGGATGAAGCAGCGAGGACACCCAATCGCCCTCGTGATGGTAGAGTTGCCAACCGGAGAACACAACAAGAAGATCCCAACCCGCCTTAAGGTTCGACCCCATATTGGGCCTCCTAGGAGGTCTCAATGTGGGGAAGACCCTACCTGTCATCCGCAAGTGGCGGCGGGGCTCGCTCAGGCGTAAACTGCGATGGACCTGTAGAGAGTGATCCTCACGTACGGTTAGAGTCGTTGCCCTTTTCGAGTAATCATACAAAAGGTCCGAAGCGAAGGCTGGTGTCCTAGCTAAGTATACAGTATCGATAATTTATTTAATTCTGTTCTGTTAACACCTACAATGTATCCACACGTCTAATATAAATGTTTCTGTTTATTTCAGATACTCAGGGCATCAGCAACATCAACCACAATCGCGCGACAACAGGACAGTCCACACAGCAGCTACACTACGAACAGCATCACCACTACAATGCTTCTTTTTTTTGGACAAACCACAAATCTAACTCCAAGATGTCAACAGGCATAACACACAACAACGCAGCCCTACAACCACATAATCCACTCGCTGAAGAGGGCGAGGAGTCCTGAGCAGCACACCACCAATACTACTAAATACATTATTGCTTATTTTATTGTAATATGTATTGTAACTATATATAACTTGTTAATGTACCTATTTAAAAATTTTAATAAACTTTGTTGAAGTTGAACTTGAACTGCATTTGAAGCAATTGGTGTATGCTGCTCCGGTCATTGACGTCGAGTATCTTCGTTTACAAATAGTATACCTACGGGTGTCAAATTATCAGGGAATCCTTTCATCGAGTTAGGCGGCATTTTTTGAGGAATGTGTTGGAGAAAATGGAGGACATTTTGAGAACCGTTTTTACTTTGTTTAGTAATGTTTTCTTAATTTAATTAATTCTTGCTGTTAAACGGTTTACATGTAAACGGTTAGGTTTAGAAATTAAAAAAAAACAAACATAAGAAACTGCAATTTGACCGACTATAACTCCAAAACAAATGACATTAGGAAAAAAACTCATACCATTAGGTATGTTATCATGTAGAATCATCTCCTTAAGTTTCAAGATCGATTTTTTAATCACCCTGTACATTTGATAATGATACATGTTGTATGCAACGCGTGGAGAGATAATTAATAAAGAAATGTTTGAGTTATATTGTATTTAAAACATCCGTGCTATTAAATATGGGATTTGAGGAAGTAAGGTTAAAGAATATAAATTTTATTTTATTTTAAATAAGTATTTAATTTTAAAACGTTCACCCACAGTGTGCATTTTTTAATTTTATTCAAAATTTCTCAAAATACAACCACCGTCTCTGTAGGTTTTGTTTTTACAACTTACTCTGTAAGTAAATTGTAGGTATAGTGTGTATTGATTAAAAATAAATATAAATTTACATAATTCTGGGAAACAATATAAATTTTGAATATATATTTAAAACTATGATTGCAGTAATGAAATTCTCTTCGGGGGTTGCTAAAAGTGCTTATGTTTCCTGCGCTTTCACATTGTAATTATGAGGCATTCAAAAACTTTATTTCTTGTAATGTTTACTAAGTTGAATACAAATTTGGATATGTAAGCCTGAGAACGTAAATGTGAAGAAAATTTCGTAGTACAACTAAAAACATTAAAGGAACACGCAAAACATTCATTAGCAGCTTATATTAAATCTAAATAAGACAAGACAAATAATTTTGAATATCGTATGAACTATTTTTCAATAAAATGAATTAAAAAAATTTAGTATGTAATTATTTTGTGAATGATACGGTAGAAGTGATGTTTAATGATAATGCGTTAAAAAGTGTGGATGGACTATAAAAAATTATGTCGAATTGTTTCTTAAGAAACACGATAAAGTCTTAAAAAGTTGTTCTCCTTCAAACGTTACTTTTCCACAAAATTTAGGCAAGATACAATCAAGCTTGTTTTTTCCTACGTAAAATTACCTGTCATTATGAAAGCACGCTAGTTGCTGCGAGTGGTTCGAGCTCCGATTGGTTTTTAAATTGATAGCAGCGTCCTACCTGTAATGAGTGTGAGGCGTGGCACTAAAATCATTTACACCGGCCAACCGCTGACCGGTCGAAAGAAAACGCCGTTATGTGCTATTAATCGCTTCTCGATACACTGGAAACCATTAACGGTCGTTATTGGTGTCCGCCAAGGTTTAGACAGTAACGTAAAACAATTGTCAACTTTTTTTACGGTTATTGTTATTTTCCCAATTTTTATGTAATTTATTAACAAGGTAATCGTATTATAAACCTGAATTGCGATTTATGTAACAACCGGAAATACCGATTGTCATTGGATTTATTTAACTTTGAAAAATCCGTAATTCGTTTATCTGTTTATACTTTAGTTATATTATTCAAGGCTAATGACTTTTTGATTGCTCTACGCTTAGCGGCATTAAACAACTTGTAGAGAATTCGTTCCAAATTGTTACACAACTATCATGCTTCATGAAAAAAAAGTTAACCAATCAAAATTTACTGGGAATAATTTAGAGAAACACTTTTTAAGCGACAAATAAAATGTGTTATGGGTATAAGTAAAAAAATTGGAACCATTTTTATTTCTTGAAGTGTAAACTTTAAATTTTTTTAGCTGATCGTTTTTTGTGATATTAGTTACTGTTCATAGTATATTACAGTTAAAATTTTTCTTAGACTACAAAAAATATTTTTTCCAGGAAACTTTAATTCATAGTGAATAATGTACATAATTATAATGTAACATAATTTCATTTTTTTCATAAAAGTGTGTCAATAAATCGTACTACTTGGTTTCGGTAAACAGAAATTGTAATTTATGCGATACCTACCCTTTTCTGATAATTCATATTAGTTATTGGGCTACTGGTTAAAGACCCAACTAATGATTATCATCGCAACTTATTAGCTATGATTTCTTACGTAAGATGCTGGTACCTAGATGAAAATGCTAAATAAAAATGTAATCCATTACTTATTTTCATAAGTAATGTACCGGGTGATTCATGATAACGTCCCATATTCATAGTTTTCTTATGTAAATAGATAGGAAAAAAGGCAGAGTTTTAGTAAATTTTGCGTAGAATTTAGCAGCATAATTGTTTTAACTGATATACAGGAAATTTTCAAAATACGCGATTAAATAATAGTATTTAAATGAATTACCTTATATATTTTACTATTTTTCAATTCTACATTAAATGCCTAGTAAAAAAAGTACGTTAAAATTCCTACTATTCTTCAAGATATTGACGATTAAGTGTTATTAGAAATATTGTCTCTATTGATCGCATCAAAGCTGGTTACTTCTAATTTAACCAAGGATTTTGGTATTTTTAGGAAAACCAGAAGTATCGATTTTTTACGTCAATCGATCGAACAATTAGGTATGTCTCCAAAGGTAATTGAACATAAAAATAGCTACAAATCAGTAGATGACTTATTAAAACTTACCCCCATTAAAGTTAAATATAGTATTTACATAAAAATTTACAACAAATGTTCAATGTGACCGCCTTGATTTTTTTTAGATTTTAGGTCGTTTTTTGTATTGTTTGTGTTATTAAGATAATTTATTTCTCACATGCATTTTAATGCCTTCCTTACTGTTTAAATCCAGGTCATAAACTTTGTTCTTCACTTTTTTTATTCCCATAAAATGGTATCGAGTGTTGTCAAATCGGGGCTATTAGCGGGTCATCGAATGGTCCCATGTTTCCCAGTTCATCGGTCAAAATTTTAATTTAAATAATTACTAGAAGCTTGGAGTGGAGCTCCATCTTTCTGGAAAATAATATTTCTTTACATCTAGAGGCATGTAATCCAGCAAATTATCAAAAGTGATATGCAAGAAATATTTTTAAGTACGCACTCAAAAAATTATGGTCCCAAAACTCTTCCGTTATGGATGCCGCACCACGTGTTTACGGATTTTCGTCCTTGAAATTTGAGTGACCTCAAAAATTGTGGGTTTACACTTGAGCAGTGCCTAGATTTTGATGCGGTCAGTTAATAATAAATTGAAGATGTGGAAAATTTGATTCTTTAACTGCCAAGATCTCGAAAGCTAATCGGAATTTTGACATACTTGCGCTTACCTTTTTTACTAGGAATTTAATGTAGAATCGAAAAATTGTAAAATATTTAGGGCGATTCATTAAAAAAAATATTACTTAATGGCGTATTTTGAAAACGCCCAGTGTATCAGTTAAAGCAACAATGCCGCTGAATTCTACACAACATTTACTAACACTTTGCCATTTATTTTTTTTTTTTCCAACTATTAAATAAGAAAATTAGAAATATGGGACAATGTAATGAATCACCCGGTATAGACAAATTTTGAAAATCATTACGACGTAATTTATAATATAGCAGAGGATTATATCTGTATGGTGTTTGACAACAAGTAATGGGGTGTGATTATTTTATTAAGGCGTATTTTTAAATCTAGGAATGGATTTATTTATTTATCAGTTTTTACCAAAAGTTCGTATGCAGTATACCCTTGTTTTCAATTTTAATTTCCATTTATTTATTTATTTTAATTTGTCTTAGGTTTGAACCCAAACAGGTAAAAATTTTGCAATAACAATAAAAAATATAAAGAACTAAGGATATCACTTATATTATCCCACGGTAGCCCGGGGAATAAAACAATTATAAATACGTATTTATAACAGTAGGATAAAATACAAGACATGCCATATGCGATTCATAAAAATGTACAGCCCTGTAATAAACTCCTTTCTAAAAAAAAACAGAAGCATTGTCATAAGAATTGATTTTGTTCGCTTAAGTGATAAAAATAAATAACCAGATCGAATTCGTAATCCAAAGTATAAATTAAACAAAAGCAAATAAATATAAATTCAATAAACAAAGATAATCAAAATTCTAAATTAAAAATAATGAAATAATTTTTCTTTTCTCAAGTTAATAACAGCAAGCCCGGTAAGAATTACGAGAACCAAAAATTAATTAAGTAATATATATATATATATATATATATATATATATATATATATATATATATATATATATATATATATATATATATGTATACATTTACATTATTTATATCTTTCTTGTCTCTGTCTCTATTTTCTATTAGTTACCTCCTTTCTTGTCGGGGCAGTAGTCAAATAAGTGTACTGACCGATAGTAGGAGAATACCGTTAGTAGGGAATGCTACGTTGTCCGGGGCACGATTTAGCTAATAACCGGTCTGCCTGCTAATTTAATTACTAAAAATAACAATACGAACGCCTCCGATCGACCTTACTACAAGGGGTGGTCAAGGTCGAAACAGACAGGTCCCGTTGCTAACCACAGTGCAAGGAAAGAATGGTAAAGAATTCGAAATTGCGAATATAATGAATGACAGGTAGCATGATTTTCTGTGTGTATCGGAGACAAAGCGCAAAGGAAATGATGCCGTGGAGATGGAGGATGGCAGTCTAGCACTATGGCCAGGAGTTGAGATGCTAAAGGAGTTGGAATGAAAGGGCGAAAAGGCGTGTTAAACGGTACGAATTAGTATCCCTCCGGGTAATGTGGGTTAGGATGAAAGTGGAATTTCGAAAAGTTGTGCTCATTGCGTGCTATGTACCGGTGAATGGAGAAAAAGACCGCCCTCGTGAGAACTTTTGGAATGATGTAGACAACGTTTTGAACGTATTTAAGCCAAACGAAAGAGTGGTCATATTGGGGGATATGAATGGATGGGTGGGTGCACTGAAAGGACATATTGAACGCGTCCTAGGAAAGTTCGGAGACCAAAGAGTCCATGAGAATGGTGAACGCCTGGTGAACATCTGTGTGGAAAGAAACCTGTTTGTGTCTAATACACTAATATACATGGCAATGAGGTGAATCTAAAAGTATGATCGACTTGCTAGTGTATAATGAACGACTTAGAAACCTGGTGAGAGATACAATAGTAATGGGCGGATCGGAGTGTGAACCACTTTTTGGTTGTATTGAGAGTGTGCTTAGGGCAAAAGTGGGCCTGGAGAAGGAAGGCAAACGTAGTGCGAACGTCCAGAATAATGGTAGATAACGATGTCAGAATGAAATATGCAGAATATGTGAGTAAAGAGTTAAATGTGAATGAAGCAGTGTGGAATGATCAAATAAAGGACAATGACGTTGAACGTGCATGGTTAAGCTTGAGATACTATATAGTCAATCGTGCCGTGCAGATATGTGAACTATAGGCAGACAGAAAAAATGAGCTTGGGGGAATGAATCGGTAAAAAAGGCAGTATGTAAAAAAAAGATACATACAAGGCAATGATTGCTGCAAAAATGAGACTGAGGAAGAGCGATTGTATGAGTTGTATCGATTAAAAAAAAGGAAAGGAGGCAGCGAGAATAAGTGAATAGGAAGTGATCGCTGTGGAAGGAGAGAAAACGCAGAATGAGTTTGACGGAAACAAAAAACTCTTGGAAATGGGTCAAAACTACAAAACGTGGCTCAAAATAGAACGCTGTAGGAGTGATAAATAGGAGCAACGAAATAGTATTGGACGATTGTGATGTGAGGAAATGCTTGCAAGAGTATTTCGGAAAGCTGTATAGTAGTGAGAAAAATAAGACTGAAGGGTATAATTGCGAGAATGTAGAAGGAATAGTGAATGAAGCTTAGGAGGATATAGGGTAAATAGATAGATAAAACGGTAAGAAAGTTTAAAAACGGTAAAGGACCAGACGTGGATGAAATCACTGGTGAAATGGAAAAATAGGGAGGTGCAAAGCTTACACAAAGATTGTGTAAATTATTCAATGTATTCCTTAAGTGTGTAAAAGTGCAGAGTGATTCGAAGAGCGCGATCATTGTGTCACTATATAACGGTAAGGGCAACAAGAGTCATTTTAAAAACTACTGAGGAATAACTTTACTCAGTGTACCTGTTAAAGTGTTTGGAAGAGTACTGATTGAAAGACTACGTGAAACTACCCAAACTAAGATCTGGGACGCGCAGGGTGGCTTCATGCCCGGAAGATGATGTGTTGATCAGAGGGTTGCTCTGCAGCAGGTGATCGAAAAGTGTTTAAGTGTAAAAAAAGGAGCTGTACTGTGCGTTTGCAGATCAGGAGAAGGCATATGACCGAGTGAATAGAGAGAAGCTGTGGGATATATTAAATGAATATGGCGTAAGTGAAGGCTTAATAAACGGAACAAGGGCAGTAAATAACGGTAGCCGGGTATGTGTATAGGTGAGAAGAGATGTGAGTGAATACTTTAATATTGAGCAAGGAATGCGACAAGGCAGTAGTTGTTCAATGAATACATGAATAAATATGTTAGGCAAGCATGTAACGATACAAATGGAGTAATAATTGGTGACGTAAGGTACGAGTTCTGGTGTATGCCCTGACACAGTCTTATTAGGTGAGAGAGCGGATGAGTTACAAACTGCTCTGAGGAAGTTTGATATAGTCCGTGAGAGCATGGACCTAAAGGTAAACGTGAACAAAACAAAAATTGTGGTGTTCAATTGGGAAGGTGAAAAGGAGAGTAAAGTATTTACCCTGCATGATGAAATTGTGGAACAAGTGGACGAGTTGGTATATCTGGATAAAATGTTCACCGCAGGTGCGTAAAACTGGCCTAAATGTAGTAGAAAGTATGATAAAACAAAGAAAGATAAGGAGTTTTAAAAATAAAACGGTATGTCAGAAACATACAGGGATAGACTGCCTACTCACAAGGGAATGGCGTGACTGTTATGTTATGTTTGTAATTTAAGTCCGTGGTGTACACGATATCTGCAAATAACGAAGAAAAACTGTGGACATATATTTAAGATGCAACAAATCATCTCAGAGGTGAAGGTATGATTCTTCAAAGGGGACACTTTAGTTTTTTGTCGCGTAAATGGGTGTAAACAGGGTACACTTATACACGGTGTAACATCTTTATTTATTTGTATGTATGTTTTTGTAATTTTTTTTTGTCCCAATTATTTCCTAGTGTCTTAAACTAGTAGGGTCAAAAGGTTAACACAACGATGAGAAATAAATAAAGCATAATTATTTTGCTATATTTGGTACAATACGTTTCTACGTATAAAGTAGTGTATCTTTTGTGTTTCTGCTTCTGATATACAGTCTATAGAACATAATTTTAAAATATCACAAACGTGCATCAGAGCAACACAACTGTTGACATTAGTTAAAATGGTCCGCAATTCTCTCTCTAAATAAAAATACTAACCATACTTTCTAAAATGAAATTTCACAATCGGTTTGTAGTAGGCAACACACAATACTCAGATGAGATAAACCTATCTAAAAACAAGAAGGCTGTTTTTATTTTAGCATTAAAGCAGGATAGGAAATGAAGGAAAGAGTTTTAAACTGTGAAGTTCTTTTCTAAATTTATCCTTATTTATGTTTATATTTATCGCACTAGTGCAATAAAAATTGTATTGCTCACTACGCATGCGTACTAAGCCAATGCAAAGTGTCAGTAGAATATCGATTTACAAGAGAACTAAACTTGATGTGATATTTTTAATTAAGTGAAAAGTAATTTGGCCATCCTATAATTAACCTTTATAGTTAAATTCCAAACACTCAAAATTGTTTTTCATTTAAAAGTTATGTTTTGTCACGATGCTGACACATTTGATTATTCATGGTGCAAATAACCTTTGAATTAAACATTTCCTGGCATGTACAAATCTTAAAACTGTTTGTTTGAAATTTTTGTGTGAACGTAGAAAAAATATTATACGTAACTGTTTCTTTGCACTTCATGTACCTAAAGGCCTTATTGGACAATTGCACGTAGTGTGCGATAGTCGCCCACTTTTTCCACTTCATCCATGCATATTTACTTGAATGATTATTAAAATAAAAAAAAAGGCGAAAATAAGATTTTTTTATAAATCAAGCTCTCTAATCAATTTTTATAGTGTTTACTGTTTTATATTTTTTCGCAATTAATCAGTCAGATGACATTCTCTGTTCTAAGAAACTTCGCCCGCTCCTACTTAATCAGAAACCCAAACACTAATAATAGCTTGATTTCCAAAAGTGATATTAACATTAGAATATTCCGGTTGCCAAATCTCAACTTATAATAATATTTTTGCAGACTTACTTAACATTATTTTCTTGAACATAAATTAGAAAGTATTCTTAACAAGTCGATACTATGCAGTTATAGAAAATTAGTTTTAAAACAGCACTAATTGACACGATGAAGACATTAATCAATACCTTCAAATTTTTTACCTACTCATTAATCAACACTAAGATACATCTACATTAATTTTATTAGAGATACTAAAAGACAGTAAAACTAGATATAAATCAACTATGTATGTTTAATATGATTAAAAATAATTATATATGTTATTTTATTGTACATTTGGTAACATAAATCACCGTGTAGTGAAACCACTGTATAATAATAATATTTCTGATTAGGGTTTCATTAAAAAAATCAGGAATTAAACAAAAAATAAGCGGAATAGTTATATAATAATACTTCCGCAATTATTTTTGAATGTTATTTTCCTAACGTTTGCGTTTATAATTATAGTATTATTACAATAGTCGAATCGTGTCCCAATAATAACAGACATTTAGCAATTATATTTATGAAAAAATCTGACATTGCTTTAAGCTTATTACAACGTGTAAAAAAATTTTATTGAAGGTAACAGTATAATCATATTCCAAAAATTCAGTTCATGGAGTTTTAATACAAGTGTCCTGATAGTCGTTTTGATAATAAATCAACGGACGATGAAAATACCCGGGATACTTTCCGAACGAAATCGCGATTGAAACTACTAACAGTTAGACAATAGTACTACTAATATAAATATTTACTATAAAAGTCTAAATAGTTTTAAATACGTTTATTATGTCTGTTGTTCAGTGTAGCTATAAAATTAGAATTTTTAGCTAATTTTTATCTTTCTAAGGCCGATCTGACCAACTTCCGATGTGACGCCGTTAGTCATTTGGACACGATTTTTGATTTTTTTTAAACAAAAATTTTTTTTTGCAGTTTATTGGTAGACTGATTTATATTTTAATGCTCATTTATCTAATAGTATGCTTACTTTGTAAAAGCGCTGTAAAGAATGAATCTTTTCATTAATGAATGCGATTTTGAAGCTGAGAGCTGAAAGTGATGGCGCACGAGTAATTCTTTTGTTCGTTTAAAAAGGATTAATTTTCTGTAATTTTTTATATTAAGTTTTACAGTTGTCAAATTTTGTATATGACGGAACAAACTTTCATAATTGTTTATATACCCCATTGAAACTTATGTATAAAATATATATATATATATATATATATATATATATATATATATATATATATATATATATATATATATATATATATATATATAATATAATTTTTGAGATACAGATTTTTGCGAGTAAATTTTTCTAGATTTTCGAAAAACTGAATCATGGATAACTTGACTATTTTAAATAGAAAGGTAGGTATATAGTTTTTTACATAGACAGACGTGGATTTTTTTCTCTTTCGATTTTGTTAATACACATATGGGTCTAAATTTAACCGTTTTTACAGAATTGGCGATTTTCTATTTTTTATTTCCTTTTTTGCTATATCGCAGTAGCCATATAACAGAAAAACAAGGCAAAGGACGCAAAATAATAATTTATTTTAATTTTATGTTAATTATATTCCATTTAACGAGTTAAAGCTATTAGCAAAATATAAAAATAAACAATAACAAACATTTTAAATAAGGAGGTGCTATAAATTCTACCCTCAATACTGTTCAAAACTTTGATGCAGAGATTGACGCACATTTAATAGCATTTCTGGAGTTACGTTAGCAAATTCGATTCTTATTCTGTTTTTCATTACTTCTTGTGTTCTAGGTTCTTCTTCATATACGAAATTTTTGACAAACCCTCACAAAAAAAAAAGTCCATCATGGTTAGGTCTGGCGATGTTGCAGGCCATGACACGGGACTTCCTCGGCCGATTCAGCGATGGGGAAATTGAAGATTAAAAAAATTCTGCACATTCCTACCATACTGCCAAAGAGTACTATCATGCTGGTACCACACGATATGGTTTATGTGAACATTTTCGAGTAATTCAGGTAACACATTATTTAGAAATTCTAAATATCCACAAATACACCATTTCGGAAAGAACAAATGTTGAAATTCGACGACAGAAATAAATTGACATACATACAATTTAGTGTACAGCGTATCGCATTATTTCGGCGTTATCTGCATTACTTTTGTTGGAAGAACAATCTTTTATCTTTCATTTGGTATAAAATTTGCTATTTTGTCTGTATCACTCAAATGTTAGGAGCACTTCCTGAAATTACGTTTTTGTGCTAAAATTCCAAAGATTATTTTTTCTCAGAAACTACAAAAGATAGGTTGGTAGGAGTCTTAACAAAAGTCATCACAAATATGTCATAGAATCCAAAAATGAAATAAAAATAGGGCATTGCATTTAAAAATTGAAGTGAGATAGCGTCACCTGGCGGTGATGGGCGTTGATTCAAATCTTTGTGCCAACAAATGTGCGCCCTTGGAAGATATTTACAAAAATATTTTCATAATTTAAAAAAAATATATATATATATATATATATATATATATATATATATATATATATATATATATATATATATATATACCGGATGCCCACGAGATCACTTTCCGGCTGCCATTTTTTATTTATCTATCGATTTAAATGAAACTTGGCAGGGTTGTTACTCTAACCAAACGTCATTTTAGGAATTTTTGACAAACATTTCCGACTTACGGTTTCACCGGAAATGACCTTAACTTTTGATTTTTAAATGACACCCCTGTACATTTTTTGTTTTCGGATTCTGGAGGTCATTTTACGGCCGATTGCGTAGTATTTAAATCGATTTTTTTCCAAATGTAATTTTAAAATTGAATTTTATTTTCTCATCCAGAGTGCCATGACCATCTTAAAATCATTCTACATACTTAACTCACTTCCAGAAAATGTAAACTCACTTTTATCTTTGTTAACTTTTTACTAGAACGTTCTAAACTTTATTTTGTCGTAGCTCAAAAATTAAATGGAAGCATACCACTTTCATAAAACTACTAAATGCAGTATTTTAAAACGAATTTAATGACATATAACACGTTTTGTCATTTTACCCATTTTCGATTTAAAACATTTTTATTTTATATTTACGTCTTACTCATTAATAAAATACACTTCCTATGTCACAGCACATCAGAGTTGCCATGAAAACAATAGGTAGCTAGGTTGCCATGGAAACACCATGTAAATTTAAAAGTTTGACAGGTAATAATAAAGGTTGTTGTTTATTAATATAAATCTAATATTTTACTTAAAAATTAAATTAAAGTTTGTACTTAGTTTAATTATAAAATTAACAAAATGTTTACCAAGAGTGAGCAGGTTGATATAAGTACTTATTATGTATGGACAATGTGCCGAGAATGCAGCGGAAACCGAACGAGCTTATCGGCAAGAATATCCTGAGCGTCTTCATCATCCTACAAGACAATACATTATCTACCTTATAAGAAAAATGCGCCAAGAACCAGATAATTTGCAACAACATTTTATTATTAATGAACAAACGGAAGAAAATGTAATAGCATATGTCATTCAAAACCCTACGGCATCCACAAGGAAATTGCCTTTGAATTAGACATTGGCGCAGAATCAGCAAGAAAGATCTGGAAGAAACATGGATACAAATCATTTAAGTACCAGCTTCACCAACATTTGTACGAGAGGTTTTATTAGAAGACTGGAATATTGCAACTGGTTCTTGGAACATAACGATGCCGATAATAGCCTAGCCAATTCTATTTTGTATTCTGAGTCGAGATTTACCAATAATGGAATGTTCAACCGGCAAAATACAAGATATTGGTCAACGATAAATGAACACCCAATGATGGAAGGTAATTTTCAAGAGATATTTGGAGTAAATGTATGGGCTGGAATAATTGGTACTCGTATTGTGGGACCGACTCTTTTCCAAGGGCATTTAAATGCAGAACGATATTTGAGTTTATTACAACATGAAATTGAAAATTTTTGGAGGAATTACCGTTGAAATAAATAATCAACACTTTTATTATCAACAAGATGGTGTGCAGGCTCACAACGCTATTGTTGTGAGAAATTATAGAAGAACGATTTGGAGAACATGTTATTTCTACCCGTGGACCGATCCGGTGGCCTCCTCGTTCGCCTGACCTTACACCTCTTGACTTTTTTGTGGGGCCATATTAAGGAGATTGTTTACCGAACACCGCCAACAACACTTAACATCTTAGAAAACCGTATACGAGCGGCATTTGCTAGCATTACCCCGACATGCTTAGGAATGTCGTAGAAAACAACGTTTTTCGTGTTAGGAAATGTCAAGTGGTTAAAAGGTCTAAAATTTATAATCTAATACCTCTTGTTAAGTTAATGTTATATTATTGTTAATGTTATTAATTTTTAATTATTTTTAATACTGTTTAAAATTATTACACTCTGTTTGTTTCAAAATAAATTTTGTTCAATCGTTGACTGAAAAATTGGGAAAATACGCAAAGCAATGCATTAAAATTGTGCTGCTTTAAAACAACCCTCAGACGCGCCCATAATGTGTCTGTCCTTTTCTTTCACGCATTAAACGACTCGTCAGAATACAAAATAGAATTGGCTAGGCTATTATCGGCATCGTTATGTTCCAAGAACCAGTTGCAATATTCCAGTCTTCTAACAAAATCTCTCTCGTACAAATGTTGGTGAAGCTGGTACTTAAATGATTTGTATCCATGTTTCTTCCAGATCTTTCTTGCTGATTCTGCGCCAATGTCTAATTCAAAGGCAATTTCCTTGTGGATGCCGTAGGGTTTTGAATGACATATGCTATTACATTTTCTTCCGTTTGTTCATTAATAATAAAATGTTGTTGCAAATTATCTGGTTCTTGGCGCATTTTTCTTATAAGGTAGATAATGTATTGTCTTGTAGGGTGATGAAGACGCTCAGGATATTCTTGCCGATAAACTCGTTCGGTTTCCGCTGCATTTTGGCACATTGTCCATACATAATAAGTATATCAACCTCCTCACTCTTGGTAAACATTTTTGTTAATTTTATAATTAAACTAAGTAGAAACTTTAATTTAATTTTTAAGTAAAATATTAGATTTATATTAATAAACAACAACCTTTATTATTACCTGTCAAACTTTTAAATTTACATGGTGTTTCCATGGCAACCTAGCTACCTATTGTTTTAATGGCAACTCTGATGTGCTGTGACATAGGAAGTGTATTTTATTAATGAGTAAGACGTAAATATAAAAATAAAAATGTTTTAAATCGAAAATGGGCAAAATGACAAAACGTGTTATACGTCATTAAATTCGTTTTAAAATACTGCATTTAATAGTTTTATGAAAGTGGTATGCTTCCATTTAATTTTTTGAGCTACGGCAAAAATAAGGTTTAGAACGTTCTAGTAAAAAGTTAACAAAGATAAAAGTGAGTTTTCATTTTTCTGAAAGTGAGTTAAGTATGTAGAATGATTTTTAGATGGTCATGACACTCTGGATGAGAAAATAAAATTCAATTTTAAAATTACATTTGGAAAAAATCGATTTAAATACTACGCAATCGGCCGTAAAATGACCTCCAGAATCCGAAAAACAAAAATGTACAGGGGTGTCATTTAAAAATCAAAAGTTAAGGTCATTTCCGGTGAAACCGAAGTCAAATGCTTGTCAAAAATTCCTAAAAATGACGTTTGGTTAGAGTAACAACCCTGCCAAGTTTCATTTAAATCGATAGCTAAATAAAAATGGCAGCGGGAAAGTGATATATACTGGTGTTTCAAAAACGTTCCGCTAATTTCTATGGTAAATAGAATACTAAAAATAACGTTAGTTTGGTTAATAAACAATTGTACGAAAATACGTCCTTTAGAAGATACGGCCCAGTAAAAGTCGCCTCAAAAACCCTTTTATTTTATATTCTCTGAAACGGTTTAAGATACCTAAATCAAATTTAGTTCACAAATACATTTGATTAAGTCATAAACGATAATATTTTGTGCAGGAGCGTCGATAAAGGGGCGTGCCACTTAGTTTGCCCCCAAACTTTTTTTTTAACTTTTTGGGCAAAAATAATATTTTTTAAACAATTTCCCACAAAAAAAGGTACTCTTGTTGAAAGTCAAAAAAATTACTGGTTTTGGAGTTAGTTGAGGTTTTAACATGTTTTATCTAAAATAAGAAAATAAAAGAAATATTGAGTTAATGTGATTTACTTGAATTAAGTAGGCTTAGATAGCAGACTCGCGATTTTTTTGTTTGACAGATTCGTTTGACACATTGTCGTTCATAGTTTTGGTTTGTTTAAAAAGTAATAACGCTTTTAAAAACTTTGAAAATGAATATGTACACTAATAGTGACTATACCGATATGTTGTTAACATTAGGGGAATGTGATGGAGGTACTAAAGCAGCGAAAAGAAGATATGCGGAAAAATTTCCAAGAAGGAGTGTTCCGAATTCACAAACATTTTTGAATTTAGTGAGGCGGTGCCGTGAGAATGGAACCTTCAGGTGAATTTTGGTAGACCACGAGTGGCAAGAATTCCTCAAACAGAAGAAAATATTTTAAATCTAGTTGTTGCGGATCCTACGATAAGTGTAAGAAATGTGGTAAGGGCAAGTAACGCAAGTGTTTCTAGTGTACATCGTGTATTGAAAGAACAATTATTGCTCATGTTTCACCACAGGCAAGTACAAGAATTATTGACTGAAAATCTTTTTTTGAGAAGAGACTTTTGCGAATTATTACAAGAAAGAATAAGATAGAACCCTGATTTTTTACAAAATATTCTTTTTACCGATGAATCAACTTTTACTAAACAAGGTATGTTTAATAGTCATAACAGTCACTTCTGGGCAGAGGAAAATCCAAAGGTTAAACGTGTAACGCATATCAACATAATTTTAAGTTGAATGTATGGGCTGGTTCAATAGGCCTCGTTGCATACAATATTTTTGATGGAAATTTAAATGGTGATGTTTACTATGAATTTTTGGATAAGTGTTTATTTTCACTATTAGAAGATTTGCCTCTTGATCTACGAAGAAATATGGTTTTTATGCATGATGGTGTTCCACCTCATTTCTGTGGACAAGCTAGAAGATGTCTCAACGAATATTTTCCAAATCGTTAAATTGGTCGAGGTGCTGGTGCCCCTATCCACTGGGCACCAAAGTCCCCTGACCTAAATCCCTTGGATTTTGGTGTGTGGAGTTTAAAAGGAAAAGTATTTCAAGTGAAATAAATTCCACTGAAAAGCAAGAGTTGAAAATAATTTAAGAATGTTAATTCAAGAACCACGGCTACTCCACGGGATCATGTTTTCACTAGAAAAACGTTTACAGTTATGTATTCGTGAAAATGGTGGGCATTTCGTACATTTAATGTAAAAACCAGTAACTACTTATTCAATTTTTTTTTCTGTGTGTTTTGTGTTATTCGTTGCTTTTTCTAATTGTTTCCTTGGCCTGTTCTGTGTTAATGTCATACAATTAAAACCTTTTTTAAGTTCTAAATAATTTACAATATTTTTAGCTCACAGTTATTTCTGAAACAATCATTATTCTCTGAGGTAGTTCGTTTTCGCGCATGAAATTTATTAATTGTTTCATTTTAAAATAATTGATTAATTCGGTCAGCATTACTTGCTAAAACATTAAATAACTCCAAAACCAGTAATTTTTTTGACTATCAACAAGAGTATCTTTTTTGTGGAAAATTGTTTAAAAAATACTATTTTTGACCAAAAATTAAAAATATCCCCATAAAAAAAGTTAGGGGGCAAAATAAGTGGCACAAGGTGCGACGCTCCTATACGAAATATTAAAAATTTGTCAACACTATCTTTTATGACCTAATCCAAGGTATTTGTGGTCTAAATTTGATTTAGGTATCTTAAACCGTTTCAAAGACAATAAAAAAAGGATATTTGGAGTCACTTTTATAGGGCCGTATCTTCCTAAGGAGGCATTTTCGGACACATGTTTATTAACCAAACTGACGTTATTTTTTTAATATTCTATTTACCCTAGAAGTTAGCGGAACGTTTTTTGAAACACCTTGTCTTCCTTCTTTTAGCCTAAGGTTCCATTCCTTCGCCTCGTTCCATCTTTCAGTCCTCTACTCTCCATCGCCTCATCCATGTCCTTCCTCCATGACCTCCGTGGCCTTCCTCTTTTCCTTCTTCCAGCGGTCTCCAATCCGAATTTTTCTTTATCCATCTATGGTCACGGCTTCCTCTTGTATGTCCATACCATTTTAATTTTTTCTCCTCTATGCGTCATTTTCTATTTACATTCCATTTCTTATCTCTTTGTTGGATATTCGGTCCATTTGTGTTACTCTGCAGTATCTTCTCCAACACTCCATTTCTACCGCGTTGATCTTAGATTTGTTTTTCTTTATTAAGTGTCCAGGTTTCTGCGTTGCGCATCATAATACTTTCTGTCATTGATCTGTATATTCTTTTTTTATTGTCTCTGTAATGTGTTTGTCACATAACATTGCGTTCAGCTGTCTTATACAGATTCTCGTTTGTCCTAGCCTAGTGTTTATTTCTTCGTCTGATGTTCTATTGCTTGTAATTATACTCCCTAAGTATTTAAATTTGTTTGTTTCCTTTATTGTTATACCGTCTTTCTACGTTTCCTTCTCTTGTTGTCAAATATTCTATTTTTCTGGGTTCATTTCCAGTGCTGCATTCGTGTATTCTTCTATTAATTTTCTTACCATATAGCCTAGGTTCTCCTCATCCTGTGCTATAAGCACCTGGTCATCTGCGAAACTCAGGGTGCATAGATAGTCTTCTTTCACTGGGACTCCCATTTCTTGGCACTTCTGTTTCCACATCTTCAATGCTTGTTCCACATATATTTTAAAGTGTTGGCGAAATAGAGCATCACTGCAGAAGGACTTTAGATGTAGAAATTTATTACTAACTTGGTCTTCAGTTTTTACCGCTACGGTGTTGTGTTTGTATAGGAATTGTACTACTATAATAAGGTCTGCATCTACACCTACTTCTTCCATTGCCCTCCATAATTGTATTCTTGGCACTAGGTGGATTTCTTTATTTTTGGCAAGTTTTGTTTCTATTGATTGTCTGTTGGTCTATACAAGATTCAACATTCCCCTGCATATTGTCTTCTATTTTGTCTTTAATTATTTTGCAATATAGTTGTCCCGTGCTTGAAATTATGCTGATACCTCTGTCGTTCATACATTTTCTTCTGTCGGCTTTTTTAGTAGATGTTGTGTATGCATCCGTCCATTCGTTTGGTAATTTCTCTCCATTTTCCGCTCTGTGGAGCATGTTTATTAGTATGCGCTGTAGTTCTTCTGGTCCATACTTAACCCTGGGATACTTAACCAATACGATATCGGAATTTACGTAATTTGGGCTTCTGAGACCCGTTATATAAAATCACGTGTAGTCAGAATAGAAACAAAGTTATTGAAGTAAAACTTTGTTTATTTATACATACACATTACAAAATTGAGATTAAATATGAAAGTGAACATTATTGTTTAAAGTTTGTTTCGGGATTTGAGAAGCATTTAGTGTACATTTTAATACTATGCTCATAGCAGATATTATTTTTACAACTAATACGTATCATCATGCATTTACGATCAATATATGCGAGGCACACTGAACATCCCTTTCTCGTAATTGTTGCTTCTGTTTGAGCGGCTGGCGGACCAGCGATATCAATAAATCTGCTTAGACACACCCGGACACTACGCCGTAGGTTAGGGTTAGTAGATCTCTGCATATGTGGTATCATTAGTTCCTTCGCTAAATTTTTCAAAAACAATCTACGTTTGTGAGTTACTCCTATGTTGTAGTTTGAACGTTCCTTTGTAAAGACTATACATGCGCTGGGTGCTGCAACATCAATGATGTTGAAGAAAAATGTCATGGGCTATCGATTACTTTGCCTCTTGCACGTATAGGTCGATACCATTTGACCTATGACGTAAACACCGCCATTTGTTGTATTGTAGTGAATGATGATTTCAGCCTTCCTCTTACCGTCATCATTGATAGATGCGTTGTGGTGCATGGTGCAAAATTGCGCATTTGTTCTTTTTACGTGCGTAACTTACCATGGATACGTTATTTCGAAAGCAAAAGAATGAAGAGCAGACTACACTATCTTTTGAGTATTTCATTTCTGTCGGAATGTCACGCTTATTCTTACGTAGTGTACTCATAACAGTAATATGCTTATCCAAGAGATCAATGGCTAGCGGAACACTAGTGAAGAAGTTGTCTAACGTGAGATTGAGACCAGAATTATGAACGCCACGCACAAGAGTTTGTACTACTTCAAGCCACAGGTTCTCCGAGCAGGCGACAAACATAAACTAAACCATCTAGAGCATAACCAGACTTAAATTCATACATTAAAAATATTTTAGGATCATATTTTGCCGGTTTACTGGACATATATTGAACGAATCTACCTTTATTTTATACCCAACGAGTTGTTCAACAATAGTTATATTAGTATCCGATATGGCGCAGGTTTTACATTGCTGAATGAACAAATCCCAAACGTAGGACACCATTGCTAACTTATCGGTTTCCAAACGCGCATTCTGGATTCTCTTGTCGTCAAATCTGACAAATCTTCATTGTGGCTCGGTATATAGGAGTGGTAAACTCGCTACAAAATAGTTCTCTCACCGGAACACTCCAGCTTCTGTCAACTCTCGCATTAATAAATAAACCACAGAATACAAGAAATTCATCAACAGTTTTTCCACGGTTTTCCTTTGGTTTCTTAAACACGTCTCCTCTCTAGATTAGCACAGTTCACAATCTCTTGTACAAATAATTGAAACGCTTCGTTTGGTGTTGCAACCATATTTTTCCTTTATAGTCCTGGCGCACGTCGACTAATGTTGTGTGTTCAATGTAACTACTCGTTGGAGAATTACAAGTATCGTCAACATCATCCTTTGAATGATCGTCAACATCATCAGAACTGGATCCAGAATACTCGTCAGAAACCAATTAAAAATTTGTGTCTTCTGTGTCATTACTTTCTGCATCTGACACATCACTTTCTTGAGAAGGCAGATTATCACTTTCCGCTGCCCACTGCAACACTGTTTCTTCATAGACTCGGTCACCAAACCTCACGCTTTTCACATTATTTTTGATGCTATTATCATATGTGCTTCACAAGTTCTCGCAATGCACCTTTTATTACAACTGTATGAAAATCAGCTGCGCCTACTTTTATACAACCAGCAGTAATGATGGTTTCAACTTGCACATACACGTACAATTTCGCGTAGCAGTGCTGGACAAATTAAAATAACTATCAGCTTTGAAACTCGTTTTATAGGAACTAGCTGTATACGTGCTTCGAAGGCCCGGTTCATGTAAATACGGGGTACTAATGGAAATATTTATTTTTCGATTTTTTAATATACTTGAGTGTTTTTTGAATCAAGTGTGTGTTAAATGAAGGTGTGTTTAGAGCATATCTGAATGCTCAAGTCGAATGAAACTACTTTAAGCAAATTATGAGTAACTGAAGTTTCTGCGGGCCTGAGAGGACCGGTTTATGCATCCTAGTTCATTTACTATTTCCTGGACCAGGTGACTTGTTACTTTTCTATGCTTTTATGGCATTTTTCATTTCTTCGTTACTTATTTCTATCTGTCTATCTTCCTCGTTTTGAGCTTTCTCTATGTCACTTTCTTGACTCGTTGTCTATGTTCCGTTAGTAGTGTTTTGTAATATTCTTCCCTCTGTCTTTCTTTTATATATTGTATAGGTGATTGTTCTTTTGTATTTGTTCTTATTGATCTAATTGTCTTCCAGGATTCTATACCTCGTGTTCCGCCTACATATTTCCACACGTTTTCTCCCATCTTTCACTTTTTCCTTATTTAGCATTCTCTTCGTTTGTCTGTTTTTCTCTCTTTATCCCTGTAAGTCCTCGTCTAATTTTGTGTTTAGCCATTTTTCGTATAAGACCTTTTTCTCCTTTATCACCTCGTTGGATTTTTCGCTAATCCTACTTCTATAGTATTTGTTTTGCTTTTCCTCTTCTCCTAAGGCTTCTAGGGCTGCTTGCTTGATGGACTTTTTTACTTGGTCATATTGTTCTTGAATATTACTGTAGTCAAATTCTGTAAGTTTTTCATCTAGCCTACTTCTGTATAGGTCTCTTATTGACTCGTCTGTTACGTGCACAAAATGATTGTGGTAGTAAACGAGAAAGTGTGCGGTAACACGAGTTAACAAATTAATCGGAAGGTCAGTCAGTAGGTTGGGCACTTGGATGCGTGAGCGTTTTGACGTAGGAAAGTACACAGAAAGATTAAAAGAGCACCACTTGATTTAAACTTTTATATCGGATCAAGAAAAGGGCTACGGCACAAGGAGAGAGGCGTTACACTTAAAATAAATGCTGGAGTAAGTCCAACCAGGCAAAAGTTCTGACTAGGAATTTTGATCATAGACCACACGAATAAAGAAACAACTGACGATCGTTTAACACCGACTGTTCAGTATAAGTTTTTAATATTCGTATTTTAACAAAAAATATTATTTACAGGGTAGATAACCAGATAATGTTTATATAAAACGTGATAATTTAAGAAACAATAATCTGAGCAATGCACACAATCGTTATCCTAAGTTGGGATCGCTATCCGATATACGACCCAACATTTTAGAGAAATTAAGACTAACTAAAATAAATTCTGACCAAAATGGTCTAGTAGTAACCCACTTACCTTTCTGGAACGTGCTAAACTTAATATAATAATTCAACAAAATATTGAACAAGCTTTATAATAAGTAAAATCAAAATATACAAGTGCATTGTTCGACATCCGGTGTTGACCCTAAAAATAAAACAACAAACAAATGTATAAAGGCAACCAAATAACTTTAAACCGAAGTTCTAGGAAGAGCTCTCCTTAAAACTGATATTTCAGTTTTAAATCAACTCAAAACGTACTTTAACCCAAAATATAAACTAAAACTTCTACTAGATGTCTTCCATTGCTTTTTTCTCTCTAAGCACAAAGAAATTAAATTTACTTGCAATTAGCAGTATAGAAAACGCAAACATAATACATACAGGTTCAGAAAGGCTGAATTTGTCACTAGCTTTATAAGTGTAAACATAAATGTAAATGAGCACAAAGGAATATCTTAAACATTAGTTTCAAACATGTGGCTGAAGGCCGTAACAAAAAAATGAATAGCTTCCTTGTTAAGATAGCGTTTGTAGCTTAAACAATTTTAAGCAGTGAAATGCAACACATGCATTAACCTAAATAAGCATAAGATTTATGAAATTCTTATAGGAGCAATCCCCTCAACAATCAATTTAAATTTATATAACCCAAACGTTACTGTAGTTTAGGACGCACTCTGTACAATAGCGACCCATACACTAAGTTCAAAGTAAATATCAGAACAGCTGATGGCTGAACTGTACGTACACAGACATACACTAATCAAACAAATGGTGAATTTTGTGTAACTGTAAGGCTAAATACATACAAAGTAGTCGAAAATTTAAGTTAAAGGTTAACAGTTAGCAACACAAATTACAGGTGTAAATAGGCTAACTAGAATTTCCACTTAAACTTAACTAACGTTTGTAGTTAGAAGTACATAACCTCGTTCCATATGATCCTAATCAGAGCCGCACCAAAGCGGTTACAGGCATTAAATTTTCCAAAAAAGGATAAACGTAGAAGTGCAACAGTAATTCGTGATATATATTCGATAGGGAGTTGTTCTTAGAGTAACTCCAGCAGTTGTATAGGTAACGAGAGCCTCATCATGGAGAATTAGTCATTAAATGTACTCACCGGGTGATTTACGTGTGTGTATTACTTAGCCGAATGTATTACCAGATATAGTGTATGTGTTGCAGCCAAACGGATGGTACCATGTGAAGAAGTACCCATAAAATGTCCTATGCTTGATTTCAGAAAGCAGTTGTACGTTGTTTCATTACTCAGCGAAACGTTGGCCGACTATGCTGGTAGCATCGGGCAATAATATCTTGAGGACGGAAGAAAGACGATAAAATCCAATAAGACGAAAAGAACCTCTTGATTCGAAGCGAAATGTGTGTTAGAAACTAATTAGATCCGTAAAATACGATCACTAACCAAATTTAGTACAATTAGATGTATAAAAAGCCAAATCCAGTCCCAAAACAGTTAATTTTAAGTAATATAATAAAATTACAGAAATCTTCTCCATATATCATGTTAGTTTTCTAACGACGAATCAATTTTCGTAAAAATGGCGTACCCCCTTATCAAGAAAGAACCAGAAAAGAAGGCATGTGATTTTTTTCAACAAATTAGAAATTTTTAAAACTATCAGATGTTCAAATTTATTTGCAAGAGCAAAGGTGTAATGTACACTGTTGCCAAACTTACTAATATGGAAGTTAAAGTATAGGATGTTGCGTAATCAATAAGCGTAAAAATTTCTCGTTCGAAAATTTCCTTACACAAAAGTTACACGTATCACGCCTTGTAGCAGATAAATTTTTTCTCTCTTTTCGTTCCGTTAGGCGTTTCTACTTTCTTGTTCACTTCTTCCTTATCCTACTTTCTCTGTTTGTCTTTTGTTTTTATTTTTTCCTTGCACCATGGGAATTTCATATCAGCTACTAACAGTTAGTGGTCTATTCCACATTCGGCTATTCTTTTCATTCTTACGTCTTTTATTACAATATTGTAGCACTGTTTTTTACTACGATGTAGTCTATTATAGATTTTAGTTTGCGGGTTCCTTGGATCCATGTAAATGTGTGTTTCCTTGTGTTTATGGAATCCGTTTGTTACCCTGAGGTCGCTATTATGATTTCTTGATTGTTCTTCACTTTTATTACTTCGTCTTTTAATGTTTCCATAAAGTATTACAATTTCTCTTCCGAAGCTTGTCAGATTTAATTTTATGATTATTTCATTTATCGGCTGCCATTATTTATCTATAAAAACGAAGACAAAACGTAATTAAGTTCAAAATATTTCGCATTAATTAACATTACTTAATTGTGAAATTGTATAATTTTTAAACTGTAATACTAATCTGTTTTAGAGAATTGTTATAAAAGAAATTGCGTACTTACAGTGATGTAACAACTTCTCTTAATTATTCGACAAGCGTAAAAAGATGTACTAAAATTGTATGTTGCTGTAAACTACTTACTTTGTTTATCATTACATTTATTTACGAATGTAATGTCAATCATTACCAAAACAAATAAATTTTTTTAGGAATTTTCCAACAGACGTATAGACTAAGCCGCCGCAAATGAATGCAAAAAAATATGTATAATAAATGAGTTACAAAAAGAAGGTATTTTCTAAAATAGACTAATTAATAAGTTTGTAGGAATCTGGTAGCAAGTAGCACATAAAATTATAATGCACACATTCGTCAAGCTGCTACTTGTTTCTTCATTAAACCTCGAGCGGCTTGCTTGATACAGAGGGCATCGAGGCAAAAACGACATGAAATAATGACTTCCAACTTAACTGGTCAGTTATGAAAGAAGATAACGCTGAAAATGACATTCAGTTTATCAAGGATTCATTAAAGCCTTTGTTAATTTTTTTATCTGTTTTAAAAAGAAATTCTTGTATGTTTACAAATTCAGGTTTATTTATATCTCGAGTAATAAGTTTACTGATAATTAACGCTTAAGTATTGATCTTTTATATCGATACGACATTAACCAGTAGATATTTGTAATAAATATTTATACTGTTATTATTTTTAATTTTTACATTTTAATAATGATTTAATCTCGAACTTGTTTAAATTCTCATTGTACTTTGTACCTATATATTTATAATGAATTTGAGAATAAGTAGAACAAAAATAAAGCTCTTCTACTTATGATTCTCCAACCTTATACAAAAGCTGTCTAATTTACCAAAAATTGAATTCACTGTTTTAAAGTAAAGTGATAGTCATAACCGTCACCAACATTAAAAAAGACAATTATTAACTGGAAATTTCGACAAAATTGGGCAACAACAAAGAAAAACACTTTGTTCCAAAAATAATAGCTTTGGATATGATTGTACGTTTATATTCAAAGGTAATGGTTAATATTAGTTTCAAAGTATTGGCTTTTGGCACAGTTTAATTGTACATTTAACGAGATTCCACTTAAGTCATTCTCTTATATTGTTTTACATAAATTGCTTTTAAGTTTAATTTAAAATTTACCAATTCCACTACATCTTTATGTTTACTAAATAATTTTACATATGCGTGATATTCTAAATATATTCTAAATTTATTACACACAGGAACTTCAAGTTCAAAGTGATATTTTACAATGAATGTACAGGCTGTCCCAAATTCGAGGGCAAGCATGGGATCTCGCTTATTATAAGAGATAGGATATAGGTTTAAATTCGGAACTTTTGCTAAATTCGATGCCGAGTAATAATCTGAAAAGAAATTTGAGCTAACTCGAATGGATTTGGTTTTATACTCAAAAACTAAAAATTTCGATTTTCGTTTTTCGCGTTTGGCCACCTTATTATTAGGAATTTTCAAAATTCGATTAAACATTATTAAGGCACCTTTTACGCACAATACTAATACAGTATTAAAAATATTATGTGACGTTTCGTTTATTCTGAACCATCATCAGGTTTATTTTTTCTTATGGGGTTAAGATATATTTTTATGTCGTTGGGTGGAGAATGTTATGCTGATTTTAGTAATATATAACACTGTATGGTTTGATCGACTGCGAACTAAAATAATGAGAAAAATACGAAGAACAAGATCCCGCCTTCTTGGATCCAGCAAGGAATAATTACAGTAGTTCTACTTATTTAATTTGTTAAACTCGTTAGAACATCCAAAAAATATAAAAACATTTAAACAATTTAAAAAAACATTAAAAACAACTCAAACAAGTATGTTTGTGTAACACGGTCATAATAGCGACAACGCAAATTTATCGATAGGTAACAACATAATTACACAGAGAAACAAATAAAATTATTATAATAAATGTTCGAACAAGTTTCCTCCTTCTTGAATACAGTAACAAATTCTTCTTCTACAATTGTTTACGCTTCTTTGAATGGTTCGCCTGGGAATTTGACGAAGTTCATTAACAACCCTATTCTGGAGTTCTTCTATATTTTGCGGTGGCGTCTTATAAATCATATTTTTTAAATAGCCCCAGAGGAAGTAATCTAAAGGGGTTAACTCTGGACTTCTTGCTTGGCACCTAAGTGGTCCCCTATTTCCCATCCATTTATCAGGAAATTCGCCGTTAAGATATTCACTTATTATCGCATATTATGAGGAGGAGCTCCGTCCATTTGCCACCAGAGAGTCCATCTTTCGTTTAGCGGAACATCATCCAAAAGGTCTGATATTTCGTGTGTTAGAAATGCGAGGTAGAGTTAAGACGTTAGGATACCTTCGTAAATAATTGGCCCAAGAGCCTATCCTTCCAGATTCCAACCACACATTAAAGGACCGGTGGCCTTGTCCTCGCATTTGCCTGTTAATTCGTGGATTTTCAACGGACCAGTAGTGCTCGTTATTACGATTAAACATTCCATTAGTGGAAAAATTGCACTCATCCGTCCAAATTATTTGATTGAGAAAGTTGCGATTTTCCAGCATTTTGGTATTAAGTTGGTTACAAAAATCCAACCGTCTCATATCGTTCCCAGGCCGAAGAGTTTGACTAGCGTGTAACTTAAATGGTTTATAACGGTGTTGCTTTAACACTCGCCAAACTGTCGTTTTGGCACTTCAATAGCATGCTCTATTTCTCTGGTAGATGTTGAAGGATTTTCTTGAACCTAAGATGGATAACATAAAGTCATAACTCTCCAAAAAAATGTCTGCTGAAATTAGCAGTGAAGTGAGTGGAAATTCTTATAATTAGTATAATACTAACAAATGGTACCTGATGTAATATTTCTTCTTCGCCATCTCTGTCTAGTCTGCTACCATACGCATTTCGAGGTTTCTGAAAACATCCAAATTCTCGCAAATTTTGGTCTAATTTTAAAAATATCTCTGGTTTGGTTGCTGCCTCTCCGGATGTTCCTCTAAATATCTTTGTTCTGCTCTGACACTATTTCTATTGCAGCTATAAAATATCCTTATCATGTTTCGTTTTTCTGAATTTGAAACATTCTAAAGAAACTTGCAAATTTGAAAGCACTAACACGAAGATCTTGCAGTTATTACCCTTTGTACAATTAGAAAATGACATGACAAAAGCCAACTCCTGAGTTTTGTTTGATTCATGGGTATCGTGATAATGAAATGTTTAGTTTTTAATTTAAGAGTATCTTAGTTCGCAGTCGATCAAACCATGAAGTGTTATATATTGCTAAAATCAGCATAACATTCTCCATCCAACGCCATAAAAATATGTCTTAACCCCGATCAGAAAAAATAAACCTGATGATGGTTCAGAATAAACAAAACGTCGCATAATATTTAATCCTATTAAAATACAGAAATTTATATCCACCTACCACATTTGTGTTTATTACATTTTTAAGACAATGTATAAAAAGAACACACCACATTTGTGCTTCATAGAACCGAGCTGGTAGCGTAGTGGTGACACGACTTCTTTAGCATTCGGGAGGTAATGGGTTCGATTCCCATTACCGTCTACCTTGTATGAGGTTTTTTCAGGGGGTTTTCCTCATACATATGTAGCGTCATGGTCACTGCGTATATGGACACCATGTGCGGCTACTTAGGCGAATGCTGGGGCAGTATTTTCCCCCTCAGAAGCCTAACTCCGTTCCTTCCGATCCTATCCTGACCACACATATCCTTAATCCCACCATGCATATATACGTAATGTATGTATGCTGGGAATCCATGATTGTGGCTGAAGGAGCTCGGGAAGCTCGAGCAGCTCACCCTCCCCCTTGGGGAGGGAATGAAATACATTGCCTTTTCCTTTTTTTCCTGCTCCATAGATTTGAGGTTAAGCATGTTTGTTTTCCCTTCACGTTTGGGAATACTACCAGTGGTTCTCGCTGCTTTATTTTTATTATAAAATGGCTTCAAGAGCAAAAAGAATACTTGAATTAACATTGTCTACTAAAACAATATTTGGTAAGTTGGTTTTGATAAATAATTTTTCGATAAATAATACAAACTATCTAGTAAGTTACATAAATACAAAAACCTAACCTCAACTATTTGCGATTCAAAATAAATGCAATCTTATTTGTTGTACTACTTTTAGAACCTACATTCTTAGACAAACGAATCCCACATGTTGCTGAAATGGTTTCTAGCGTTTCTGAGTTTTCTGCTAAGTGAATAATTTAACTGCTGTTCGTAACATGCAAGTAATGCTTTTTAGCAATTATAACTGCTAACAACATGGTAGAAAGCTCACAAACTGTTAAAACTACTGCTGAATTCTCTGGTAAGTGAATCAAGTAAATTAATGAAGTATAAAAATCAGTAATTCCAAATGGTTTTTAGAATATGGTGTTGTTGATCAGGATTCTAGTACGCCTTATGTTTTAGAATTAAAGCAAAATCACCCGCGAAACTCAATAACTGATCAATTTCATATTTGTGAAGATGAACACAGAGGTAATTCTTTGTCAAGAATATTGGGAATTGGCTGATCACGAGAAGCAAAATTTACATTTTAGTTCTTTGATCGTAAATGTGCCTGTAAAACAGAAGGAGGTAGAAATCTCGGAAGTGGGGCAAGAATTTAAACGTAGTGCTTCAAGAATTTTTTATTTAAGGGGCTCTAATGATTCTATAACACTAGTTTGCTTAAACTTCTTTTGTAAAACATTCGATATATCGCGATTTACAAAGAATATTTTTGCACAGCGCAGAATGCAGCGCCTGCTTCTTTTACTGTTTACCAGAAGATCTTCCACCAACATGATCCAACTTTGGATTTTTTTATTCCTAAAAAGGATCAGTGTTTTCGATGTAACTGTAACATGTAACTTATAACACTGCAAAAGACAAATAGGCGTTAAAAAAGGAACTCAATGTTCATAAGAAAAGGGAAAAGGATGCAATGCGTATGAAAAAATGCGACAAACAAAAAGCCATTGTAGAAAAAGGAATAAGTCTTAGAGCTGCAACTTTTGATTTACAAGCCATTTTATCTGTACCTTTCTCTGGGGATAATCAATTTTTTTACAAGTTAAAACTTAACGTTTACAGTTTTACAGTATTTGATGGCTCAAATTCAGATTGCTTTGTCTGGGACGAGACCGATGGAAAAAAGGTAGTACAGAAGTTGGAACCTGTCTACTAACATATCTGCAGGTGTTACCAGAAACGGTTACACAGATATTTACATTTAGCGATACATGTGACGGACAGAAAATAAAATACCACATTTTAAAACAATTGATTTAAAATTCATGGAGAGTGGACACGTAACACAAATGTGTTAAGTACAGTAAAACATAGAAGTAGCCAAAAATTGGGTACAAATCAAAGATAACTTAAAATATTATTATTCCTATTAAAATAAAGATTCAGTTGATAGTAATCTATTTCAAATTTATATTTGATGTAACATTTGCTGTTTTAAGATAAAGGCGTGAACTTTGAAGCCTCTTTTCTCTTAAGCACATACAATATTTGTGCGCTATACCTTCGATATCATGTACTGGGTGAAACAATAATGGAGGATGCGGGTCTCATCTCATCAAGAGATAATGGTGTACATTTGGAAAAAAAAATCTTTTTAGTCAAAGGCGCCGAGACGAATAGCTGGAAATTGTTTTCAAATTTCTGCGATGACCGCTAGGGGATGTAACATGAACACAAAATTAGAAAATCGGTTTGAGATCTCCAAGAATTTTGTCTTACCTTTTCCGGATGCCATTCACCCCACAAATATAAGAATTTACAGAAAACCGCAAATCCCGGAAAGCCAGAACTTCAGTTCGGTTAAGGATGCGTGGGCGTATGTCTGGCGCAGGAATACATAAGGTGACAAAAGGGCACCACTTGATTTAAATTTTGATCGCCCTAAACCAAGACATAATATAAGAGGTACGTGACAGTTAACAATCCAGGAAGAGAATAGACACGGTTAGGAATTAATTCCCGCTCCGTGGTAGTAAAGAAACAGCTACGGGTAGTTTAACCCAAGTCGGTTTAATTCTCGAAATAAATTAACACGTTAAGCGCCACCACTATAAAAAAAATGTTGGTTGTGGCCACCGGGTTAAAGGTTATTTTTTTCAAAAATAAGTAATAATAATAAAAGTATCTTATTTAACTATCCGACTATAATTTTTCCCAAATATATAATTTTTGGAAAAAAAAATAGTGTATCTGTTTAAATACATGCGGCCCACAGGGATAAAAAGTAGCCTTTGGCCACTTGTATTCTATCTGATACATGTTTATTCGTGTCAAATCGTGTTTTGCGCGATTACATCATGCCTTCACAACATTGTTTACTCAGTCGAAGTAGGTGTTCGGAAGGATATACATTTAATTTGTAATATTTATTGGGTCTTACATCGCGTTTGTGTAGTAGTGTAGCATTTTATTTGATAAAATGTCTTATGAAAACCGGCAGGTAGCACTCGTGAAATTATTGGAATAAATTAATTTTTCTGAAGAAAATGAAACTTTTGAGGACAGTGAGTCTGAATACGAGCGTCAATCGTCGGAAGAGAGCTGTAGTGATAACTATATCCCTAAAAAAAACGAAAAACAAAGAAATTTACTAAAACTAGTGGAGGAAATGCAATTACTAAAGATACACCTTCCAATTCTGGTAAGTTTCAAACCTTTTGCCAATGTAACAAAAGAATTCATTCGTTTTTATTCATTATAGGAAACATCGACCAAACAATAGACGAAGTTATTAGAAAGTAAACATTACAGTCTGAGAGCGAATCGGCGACTGATTTAGAACAGGAAAATATGCCATCGACTTCTGGTATGTTTATTTTAGCTCCTGATCGGCAAATAGACGATGACAGCGAGTCAGAAATGAATGATTCTGAATATTCAGCAGAAAGTGATGTCGATGAAGATAATCAAGAAGGTAAACTTATTTGGGATAACCCCCAGCGTTCTAAATTGAAAGACTTTCGTTCCTAGAAGATATTTCAGGTGTAAGAGAAGATATATCGGCAAACTATGAAAATAAAAAAGAGGTAGACTTTTACAAAATATTTCTAACAGATGATTTAGTAGATCTCATGGTCACAAAACAAACAGATACGCTCAAAACCTCAAATTGCAGGACAACAATTTACCACATACTCGAATAAAAGTTAGGTTGATACGAATCACAATGAAATGAAAATCTTTATTGCGACAATAATTGTGGATGGGACTCATTCGCCTGCCTCAGATACGCGACTACCGGTCTACAAATATATATATATATATATATAGTACCAAATAAAGTCTATCATTTGAGAAACCGGTTTGAAATATTACTTAGGACGTGGCACTTTTGTGATAATTCAAATCCTGTGCCAGGAGACCGCCTATATAAAATCACACCTATTATAAATAAGTTAGTCAAACGTTTTCAATATGTCTACGTACCATATGAAGATATTTGCATTGACGAGACATTACTACCATTTCGAGGCCGATTAAGTTTTAAACAATATATACCAAATAAGCGCCATAGATTTGGTATCAAACTTTACGAGCTCTGTGTGAATGGAGGTTATACCTACAATTTGTCAGTTTACTGTGGCAAGGATAGTATCGGTGCCCAAAATCTCTTTGTTTTGAAGTTATCAGAAAATTTGCTTGATAAGGGAAGGACTATTTACACTGATAACTACTACAGCAGTATATCCTTAGCACACGAGCTTCAGAAAGGAAGATATATTTGGTAGGGACTTTATGCTCCAGGAGGAAAAATAACCCAGCACATATTATAAAAGCTAAACTAAAAAACACCAAATTGTTAGTTCACAAAGTAATACGGGCTGCACTATTCTCAAATGGAAAGACAAGAAGGATGTACTAGTGATATCGACTAAGCACGGCGCTTCAACGACCATTGTGAAAAGGAGAGGGGAAGACTTGGAAAAAACAGCAATAATAACGGACTATAATAAATGTAAATCATTTATAGACCTTTCCGACCAACTGAAAGCTTACTCGACATGTCTCAGAAAGGGGGTTAAATGGTACCGTAAGCTAGCGGTAGAATTGCTTACTGGAACTGCTTTGATAAATGCCTATTATTTACATAAAAAAGTAACCAAGAAAAGAATATCAATAACCAAATACAAAGAAATGGTAGTTTCACAGTTACTAGAAGAGATCTGCCCACAAACACCCGAACTTAGACACACCGAAGAAAATCATAATTTTGGTAAATGATGCCAAAAGAAGCAGATGCGTACAATGCTACGAAATTCTCAAAAAATATCATGATTGACGTTACGCTCAACCTAAAGCTTCACAAATTCATACCAAATGTACGAGTTGCGAAAAATATTATTGCCTGCTATGCTCCTCTTTTACCCACAAATCGGAAAAATATTAATATTTGGCAAGTTGAATTTTTTTTTCGTTCAACATATGTTGCTTTCAGAATAAATGTATTATTTAAAAATGACTGTCTTGTATCTTTAAGAAAATTACTTTTTTTTATGTAAACAGAAAAAGTTTGATAATAAAAAAATTTATTTGAAAATATCCGTATATTTTTTTCACCATATTTACTAAAAAGTTATTGGCCAAAACATATTCCTGGTCTCACGGGCCATGCTGTACAATTTCCCTATTTGAACATGTTGGTCTGTTGTATCGTTTTAGACACAGAGAGCCGAAGATAAAGGTAAGTCGATGTATCAACTCGGGTACAGGTAGCCCACTGGTATAAAAGTCTCTGTATCCGTATTGATACAAATGGCGCTTAAGGTGTTAATATCCCAACCCTTTTTAGAACTACAAAATATAAATAACCAATCTTTATACAGACTCATTAATACAGGGTGATTCATTAATAAGTGTAAATATTTTACACAAAAAATCCTAAACCTAAAATATGAAGATTTAAACCAAAACCCTTATATAAAATATGGCTATGTACTGAGATACAGGGTGTTTTATATCAAAATCTAAAAATTTCTTTTGTCCGTTACTTCAAGGCTCTTGGATATTTTTTTATCATACTTGGTAATGGGTTTAAGCATATGAAAATACATTAAAATTTAATAAGATGTAGTATTTGCCCCCTACCAAAGAAGTACGACAGGGGCAAGGGGGTTCTTTTCTCTCCTATATCCTACATCACTGGAGAATTGTCATTTCAGTAGAAATTTCGATTCTCCAATACTTTTATGTAAATCACCTATTCTTTCTTCGTACCGATATTAAGGCAAGATTTTGCGAGATATATACTGTTAAACATGAGGTTGTAAGGTCGTGTGTATTTAAATCTGAAGGTATTTTTCATAGCAGGATTATTTTTTATTATGTTATAGCAATGGATAAAACATTGTAGTTTGCTATTTGATGTTTAATAATAATAAATACACTTTAAAATATAACAACTTTAACAATGTAATCGTAAAATCAATGTAAAGTAACCTATGTTGAAGAGCATACAAAACACATTGAACATTTATTATAAACAGACTTTTGGATTTTTTGATATTTAAGTATTATTTTTTCAAATTTATCTTTTTTAATTTCTTTTGTGCTTAGGATGTCCTGTACTTGTGTTTCAAAATGTTTATTTCAGACCATAGTCAATTATTATACCAAACCCGTTTTTATTTTGTATTCTCTTCAACAAAGGTTACATTACATTGTTAAATTTGTTTTGTTTTAAAGTGTATTTATTATTATTAAACATTAAATAGCAAACTACAATGTTTTATTCATGTATTAATAATACAAGTTAGGGACAAATACTACATCTTAATAAATTTTAACGTATTTTCATATGATTAAATCCATTACCGAGAGTGATAAAAAATATCCAAGAGTCTTGAAGTAACGGGCAAAAACATTTTTTAGATTTTGATATAAAACACCCTGTATCTCAGTACAGAGCCATATTTTATAGTGTTTTGGTTTAAATCTTCATATTTTAGGCTCAGGATTTTTTGTATAAAAATTTACACTGATTAATGAATCACCCTGTATAGATAAAGGCTAATAATTCTTAGAACAATCGTTATCGTAAGTTTAGATAGCTATAAAATTATTGAACCAACCGAGACATTTTTCTTTTCGTAACTATTGAGTTACCCATACGTTATAGTAGTAACATACTTACCTTCCTTTATAGTGTTATCCCTAAAGAAATAAATCAAGCAATGAATCAAACTTTACCGTAATAAGAACAAAAACTTTATGCACTGTTCGACTTCCAGTGTTGACCTCAGAAATTAATGATACAACACATAATCGAAATCAAATTAATCATAAAACCGTGGTTTAGGAAGAGCTCTCCTTGAAACTGGCGTATCAATTTTAATTCAACCGAATAGTAATTTAATCTTGATATGAATAATATTTCAGCCAGATATCTACAATTATATTCTTCATAAGCACATACGAAAACTTATGTTAAATTACTATAGTGCTGTGGTAACTTAACATATAATTGATAAAGCATCTATTTATTTCAAGGTCTGGGAAAAACGGGAAAAAATCTAGACATACCAAAAGCTAAAATTAAAATTAAAACCTACCATTGTGCCTTTTTTATAATTCAAAATGCCAAAAACTACTTCAACGGGGATTTTCTTCTTGTCTATTGAAGTTATAAGGGTATCTATATATCTCAATAGCTTCATGTTGCAAACTAACATAATAATGTGTTTGTCTTGGAAATATTTCCATATTATCAAATTACATGTCATTATTTAAATTATTTAAAGCATGCCCAGCTAACCTAGATTTCTCTGGTTGACTTAATCTACAAAACATCACATTTTTTTCCACGACCTGTATCAAAGCTACGTTTTCTGGTTCCAATATATACACAAGTACAAGATAACTTGTACACTCCGGAAGATGGGAATGGGATTAGCTGACCTAAATTGTTTTTTAATTTCTCTTGTAGGTTTAAGAACATTCCTAATCCATGATTAATTACAATTTTTCAATTCCATCTGTAACATTAGTTATAGAAGGAAGTAAAGCAGTACTAGCACTAAGCATTTGTTTTTCATTATGCGTAGCAGATGTAGTACCATTATTAATATCATTTTTACTTGTATATGCATTAGTTTGTAGTTATTTTGTTGAATATTCATATTAATCTTTCTTAAATTCAGAATAACAAATTCGTTTTGCTTGATCCATTAAAGACTTAATTACATCAATTGTTAACGTGGATGGTGGTTTGATAATTTATGAAGGTATGTACCAGTATGCGCCGACTTTCGATAAACTTTAAAAGATAGTGATTAACTAGTTTTAGATACTAGTAATTCAAGAAATGGTCAACTTCCATTACTTGGATTAATTCCATTTATAAAAACAAAAAATGCATGTAGTGCTTCTTCTCCATGTCTTCAAATGACAAATGTGTCAGCATCATATCTATACCAAACTAAACTTTCTTAGGTGAATTTTGTAACGCTAATGTTTCAAATGTAAAAATTAGCTATAACAGGACTAAAATGGCTACCCATTGCTATATCATCGAGCTATTCTTAGAATTTATTATTCCGCTGACAATAAGTCGTAAATTAGTACTGAAAAAGAATTGGTATATCTTTTGGAAACATACAGTCAATATAGTTAATAGTCACTTTTGTAAAAAGTGAAACATTAAAACTGACCATTATAGCACTCCCTTCAATTTGAAATTATGTGTTTTTTCAGTCAGCGGAATTTTATGGGGTGTTTTGACTATATGAGGTTGTAATAAAAATGTAAGATGTTTAGGAGCAGTTTTTGGTTTTTCTCAAGTAGTTCTGAAAGATATAAAAATACCAACATATAGACCTTAAACATATTGTTTAATGGTGTTCTATGCAATTTTTTTATACGACGCGTAAATTAACGGACTAAGGAAGAATTTAAGTGTTAGTTCAAATATTTTCAATATCTGAATAATGATTAATTTTATAAGAAAATGTGTATACTCTGTTCTATACTATTTTGCATCAGAATAGCCCATGGAAATCTGGGTAAAGTGTGGTAGCCACTGTCAAAAGAACAAAACGATACTACCGAAGCCAAAGCGTAATTTTAAGTATAATTTTACAAAGCAAATGTCTTGTTCGAAATGTTACAATTTTTTCCACGTTTATATTTAAGTATCTTAAATTGTTAATTAATTTATAACTAATACTTGTTTATGAAACTGTTCCCGCGCATGGGTTTACTAGTTATAATATGATTATATTGAATATACCAAAAGACGGCTATATTACGAATACCATTAACTGTACCTTTTAATACCAGATGCTTTAAACAAAATTCGGTGCAAAAAATTGAAACTTCTCAATGAGTTATTCCATAACCTCATTACATCGCATGCAATACGTCCTGGCTGTACGAGCATAGTCACATGGAGAAGAACAGGATTTCATTACTTAGACTGATCTTAAACATGGGAAACAGGTGCACCTCATGCCAGCCAGTGAGGTATCATCACACTTACCATGGGTTTTCCTTGTCCTTAACGCATTCTAATCCTTATCGTCCTCCCGCCTACACCATTAGACTAAGTCCAAAATTAACAAAACGAAAGGCTGAGGTTTCAAGGGTAAAAGTATCGGACGTAGAATCCTCCACCGTTCGGATGCCCGCGTAGGTAGGACTAAATCGACCTCGGTCATAAAAATTACTCTCTTTCTGATCCATTACAGTAGCACCCGCGGTATTAAGACCAATATTAACACTGCAATAACTATAACCTGACATTTTGTTCCTATAATAAACACAGGTCTCGTTTGAAAACTCCGGTTTACCCGACTTGTAATTTCCCCAACATAATATTCACTCTAACTTTCGATTTAAAGGACGAGTGTGTGTGCCGGTCTCAAGGGCAACACCACTTACACGAGGTTTTCTTCTTTAGAGAATAACAAGATTCGACGTAATTTGTTTCAGATGGTCTAATTCCAAATAGTAAAATTCTACAGTTGCAAGCAGGTCTTGGTGACAGTAACTTTCGAGACTTTTCTATTCACCTTAGTTTAAAAGTGGACTAACTTCTGTATCAGTTTCCATCTTGCAGTATCTCACTTCTGGGCAGTTCATAACTGTAATTGGCCTAAATTTTTATTTAACACTAATCCTGCTGGTCATAGTGCTATCCAGACGAGCTTCGTAGACAAACAAGTTCACTACTACACTAATGTTTTGGGAGCCCGATTACACTGCTTAACTAAAACTGTTCTAGCACTACTTTTATATAAAATAAATATGTGCAATCAAAGAAAGCAAGACGCAAGTAATATATTAAAGAGTAAAATATAGGATTAACCTAACCTAAACAACAAGAATAAATACTAACCTAACTGAACAATGTAAGAATGGCAAACACTAACCTCAAGTATGTACAATAACGAAATGACGCTACAGTGGTAATGATACTAATGAATTGAACAAAAAAAATTTACAAGTTGAGTATAGAAATATGTAGCGAGAGTTCTTTAAATATGGCGCATCAGACCTCGCTGTGCCCATTTCTGGTATATTCTAAATTGTCCACAGCCGAGCCGCCAGTCTCAGCACACCGCTTAAATAGCCATCCACGGGCAAAATCCGTGACGTATCCCTGTCACGTTAACCGCCGCCCATAGATTGTACCGGACACGGTAACAGTTCCCCTGTTTCGGAAGGCTTACAGTGGAGATTTTCCTGTATAGCTAGGAGGTGGTACGGTAGATAAAGCTGGGAGTGCAGTCTGTGGTGCTTCGTGTCTAATGAAGGCGAGGCGAGATTGTTCTGTCAGGTGGTGCAATCGGTGTAGTAGGCCCGTACAGCGATGCAGGTGTTGCAGGTCTCGGCGGCTGGTTAACCGGTGGTGCTATAGATGTTATAGGTAGCGAGTTTTCGTGTCCACCCAGACATTTAGCGAATTGGTTATTTTTTTGCTCGTCCGGTGATGGCATTGGAGGGCTGCTGCAGGCTCGGTATGTGGTGGAGCGGTGACACTATCTGACGGTGGTGTGGATGGTGATGCCGTAAGTGTAGACGGTGGCACTGTGTGTGGCTGTGTTGTCGGTTTGCCTACCCTAGGCGTATTAGTATGGCTATGAAGCGGCGAAGTTGGCTCGTCGGGTGTTGGTGTTGCTATCGGAACGGCAGGTAGCAGCTCTGGCCCTTCCAGCTGCGCAAGTGGTGGGTCAGCAGGCTCAACCATCGTTTCTGCAGCTTCATGCAGTAGCTGACCAGCGGTTTGCCCCGACGTGATGCGTTGTCAGGCGGCGTTTGAGCGGACCGCTCTAGAGACGGTTGTATATTGAGATTCTCTGAAGATACGGATTTGATGTGGGTGGGCCCGTAAGTTCATCAGGCGGAGAGCTCGAGGCTCTATTTGTGGTCGCGCAGGGGCTACGGTGCGGTGGGCCCTGTCAGTGACGGCTGTGCAGCGGTCCTACCGGCACTGGCGGTGCTGCTGGATTGGCAGGTGTCAGTGATGCTTCTTTAGCGGACAGCGGTGCGAATTGTTTAATGGGTGGTACAGTCGTAGCAGTTTCATCTGAGGGGAGGGCGGAACCGATTTGACACACGCCGGTAATAATAGTACTGAATTGAAGAAAACACATTTACAAGTTGAGTATAGAAACTTGTACCCACAGTTCTTTAGATGTGGTGCATCAGACCTCGATCTGCCTACCCTTGGTGTAATCTAGATAGTCCACAGCCAGTCTTAGCAGGCTCATTAAGCTAAGGTAGACTTTTAGGCTGTGCACGCGACCTAGAGCACAGTAGATTTTATTATTAATCGTTTATTTTTTTTTGAGACTTTTCTTATTTTATTTTTCCATTTCTGATTCCCAGGCGGTTCGGGGGATTTATTCCTCTGAAGCCCTGAGTTTGAGTATTTCTCTTGTGTTTATTTGTGTATTGTAAGTGGCAACAATTTTGTTGCGTTTGTTTTGTGGAAAAAAATTATACATTTCAGGTGATTGAGATATAATAGGTTGCAATATAGGATTATATTTTTAGTTGTGGTGGTCATCATCATTTATATCTTCGGGATAGGGGTTACCTTAGGATACATGGAATATTGTCAAGTAGCTCTTGGAGCTCCTCTGGAAAGTCATTTAATGATGTAGTAGAAGAGCTATATACCAATTAAATTTGGTTTTGGATTTTCTTGGTAGTAGACTGATCTGCGTACCGCTTAAATAGCCATCCACGGAGAAAATCCGTGACGTATACTGGGCGCGGTAACAATAGAGCAGAAACATGTTTCATGTGACCTCACACAAATGATTTCTGAACCCACTGAATCCCTTATAAGCCTAACTATACTCCACGTCTTCTTTCAGTTTCTAATCCACTAGGTTTATCTGATCATAGTCTGATAGAAATAAAGTATACTATCTAAAAATCCTCTGTTGTTCACAACACCGATATAATCTTGTGGTGCTTTAAATCAGCTAAATCGAGTGATCTGCGAGATTGATTTGCAACGTTTCTGTGGTGTGAATATTGTTTTAAGTCGTCCTAGTCTTCGAACATTGCTCTTTCAGTATCTAAAGCCATACTCACGGGCATCGAGTAATACACCCGAAAAACAAAACCATATAGATCAATTTCGTACCCAAACTTGGTTAATTAGGTCTTGTCTGTTGCAATATATTTAAAAAATAGGTCTTATAGCAAATGGAAATCCAATAAAACGGCCGAGAATCAAGCAGATTACGTTGGTGTTAGAAACACCTATAAAGTGTTATCACCGAACCTAAAAAGTTGTTTGAACGACTAAAATTTAATGAGCTCCTTTGGATAGTGGTAGATTTTGGTCTTTAGTTAAAGTCATCAGCAATAATTTTGGTACATTTTCATGCGGACTCAGTAGACAAGGCCAATTTTCTTGTGGATTTATGTCTATCAGTCTCATGACGTAATGATTCTAGAAAAAATATGCCATGTGTTATAAGTAAGAATGGCACAGATGTTAACTTTACAGACCCTATTAATATGTTAGTAATGACTGTACCATCAAATCTATCATCGGTTTACCATCTTCTGTCAGCTATTAAAGCAGCTGCTCGTAAAATAAGCTTTTTTGTACAGATCTAAGCCTCCCGAAAACTCTGTCGTTATATAAGCTCCAAATACGACCTCATCTAAAATATAATGATTACCTCTAGGTTAGTACTCCACAAAACGATCTCGATATCTTTGACCGCATTCATAGATTAGATTTCCAATGACCCGCACTTTATTTCTGACATACAGTCTCAAGAGTATAAAGGAATCGTTTCAATTCATTCTTTGTTCTATAGGTATTACAATGCTATTGTACTGCTGAATTACTTTCTTTGATACCACCTTGGGTCAGCGTTGCTAGGGAAGTTCTGAGAGCGTAGTCGTAGTAGGTACAATGCGGACGAAATATCTGACCTCTGATATACGGAAACAGCGGTAAAAATGTATGCAAACACGCCAGGAGCAGCAAGAGGAAGTATGCAGGAAGTGTAAAGAATATTCCTGATGTAAGAAATAATATTAAACACGTTTCCAATTTATCAAATCCGCCCAATAGTTGAAAACCAAGCATTAAAAGCAACAGCATTTTGCGAAATGACTTGGGGTTAAAGCAATATTCATTGTTTCGTGTGGTTATTAAATAAATACATTAAAGTAACAAAGTAATTTATGGTCACTTAATTATAGTTCTCCAGTTTTTGCTACCACCGTCTTCATTCCAATCACCTGCCATATGTAAGCATTTTAATTTCACTACTTGATGTAAACATTTAAATCTTTTTTTTAAGATAATCCAATTAAACTGAAGTTTGGTCAGAATTAGTAGTTTTGGACAAGATATCATACCACTAATTTTATGCATGCAGGGGCTGTCACCACTCTAAGGGGTCTTCCATATTGTTCAATACTGGTCTTTGTTTTTTAAAATTTTATTTTTAAACATGTGTACCTATTAAGTACAAATTAAGCCAAAATTAGTATCTTGGAGCAAGAAATCATTTCATCAGCGGGTTGGAATATAACTCAATACTCATTTTTGTTTTTTTTTTGCCTAAAATTTCCAACATTTGGACCAATTTGGTTGTAATTTGGCCAGGATCAGTACTGTGGGGCACTAAATCTCACTGAATTTGGGGATGCTTCGACCACTTAAAAGGATACCCTTACAAACCAATCATGATACTTCTCTTTCTCTTTCTCTCATTATAATTGCGCGAAGTTTTAACAAATTTAGATCACGTCACATTCCATAGTTTATATATGAAAATGGTAATAATTTACTTAGATACACAAATATAACGGTGGTGTATACAGGGTGGTCAAACGAGGAGGTAGTGGCAAATTGTATAAAGACGAAATAAGTTACAGAAATTATTTTTGTACCAGGGGTAGATATAAATAGGCACTACATTCTAAAAATATTTCTGATCATACAGGGTGTGTAATGTTATTGGAGGAAACTAAACTTATACTTTTTTAAATGGAGCACCCCATATATTATTACATTTCTGAAAAGCCCAAATCGTATGGATCTATCTCCTTTGATTTAAAAGATATTCAATTGTTTTAAAAAAATATATCCCACTTGCAGCCGCTGCTACTGATTTGCTAGTCAACTTTTATTTATTTTACCATGACTGAAAATTGTTTGTGGTCCTATAGTATTTTGAAATTTTTTAATTTTCAAATTTTGGTTTAATAATATCCAGGGCGTGTCACTGTTTGTAAATACAATTTTTTTAAATGGCACCCCCACATGTGATGCCTCGTTTGATATTCTTTCTTTTTCATCAAGCATTTCTTACCTAAAATTAATAATTTACAATATATTTTCAGTTTATTTGTGAAATTGTCACAGTAATACTGAAAATAGAGGTATTTAGTTGGCCATGGGATTGTACTTTCTTACTGAAAACATTTTTCAAGTAAAAACAAAAGTTAATATAACAATTACAAGTTGATTTAATGAATTATTTTAAATTTAACAGACTTTATTGAACAAAATGAATGTATAAAACACTCTTGCTTCTAGCAAAATTTAAACCAGTCCTTAGTAAAATTTCTGAAGTACTCAATTTGATTATGTTCAGGTTAACGACCTCATTTTTTACGTCTTTTTGTAAATGTAAACGTATAAAGATGGCCATGGAATTGTAGTTCCATGCTAAAGATTTTTTTTAATGAAGTTGTATTAATTTATAAAAAAACTTTGGCGTTCTTTTTCATGCTAAAAATTTTTTCCAAGTAAAAACAAGAGTTAATATAACAACTACAAATTGACTGAATTAAATTATTCAGAATTTTTTGAACAAAATTTGGTGCATACTCTTACACAAGTCACTGTTTCGTTCAAGACAAATTTAAACCAATCCTTAATGAAATTTCTAAGTTTAAATTAGTCCTTAGTAAAATTTCTGAATATGTTCAAATCAGTTGGTTACTGATCAAACAACCAAGCTTATTTGGAATTAATGTTTAAACTCGCAATTAAAAAACAAGAATGCCATGACAATATTGCGTTGAAAAAAGGAAAAGTGTTTGTAATCATTGATTCTGTTCAGTTTAAACTTAATTTGTGATTTAATTTATTCAAAGTGTTGAAAATGATTTTAATATGATTTTTATTCTTGGAGAATGTCAAAAAAATTGCATACTGGCAAGTAGAATTTATGCTGCAAGATGTCCCGATGCTGAAAAAAAACCTAAGGCGTTTCAAGATCTTTTACAAAGATTTGAAGAAACAGGTAGTGTTAAATTTAAAAACCGGAAAGTAGTGACAAATGATGAAAACCAACTTACAGTTCTACTTGCAATTCAGGAAAATCTTCATGTAAGTATTTCACATATATCACATATGACTGATATAAAAAATCTATAGTGAAAAATATACCAAGTGCCCATAAATACCATGGATATCGTATAGAACTTCATCAACAACTGTATGGTATGGTAAGATTTTAAACGAGGAATTAATTTTTGCAACTGTTTTTTGCAGAAGTTCCTAATTTTATCAATTCTATGACGAAGCTACCTTCAAAAGTAATGGTTTATTGAACAGACATAACATGCATTATTATAGCACTGACAATCCTCATTGGATCAGGCATGTTGATCAACAAAATCGTTGGTCACAAAGTGTGAGGGAGGGAATTATTAGGTCCCATGTTATAGGTCCTTATTTTTTTTAGGATACACTACCCGGCGAGGTGTATTTAAATTTTTTAAGAAATTTGCTACCTACCCTTCTTCAAAATATTAATGAAGCAGTTTATAGAAATATGGGGTTCCACTATGATGGTGCACGGCCCACTACCATCGAGACGTACGAACATTTTTAAACCACTGGAAATAAAATCAGTGGATAGGCCGAGGAGGGTCCATTTCTTGGCCACCGAGGTCACCTGACCTGACCCCACTCGATTTTTTGTTGTGGGGTTACCTAAAAGATTATGTGTATAAAGAAATTCCTACCACACCAGAAAATATGAAGGAAAGAATCAGAAATGTTTTTCAAAATATCACATGGCCGACATTAGAGTTAGTGAAAAATAATTTTGTGCGACGTGTTAAATGTATCGAAGTTGAAGGAAGAACATTGGAGCTTTTAATGAGAAATTGATTTTTTTTCTTTTTCATTTTATTGTTCTTGTTTTGTTGTAATTTGTATTTGTTAATTTTATTACACAATATTGCATATAAAAATAATACATATTTGCAGTTATTTTCACCAGCCTAATTTTCTGAAACCAATGCATAGTTAATTTACAATATTAAGACAAATTTGGTAATGCCAATAGATAAAAAATAAATTAAAAGTACTTTCGAAGATTTTTTTACAGTAGAATTGAGAGTATCTCAAAACTTTGTAAGTGATAGATATTTCTTTTATAAATTAATACAACTTGATTAAAAAATTCTTTATACGTTTATATTTAGGTACAAAAAGACGTAAAAAATGAAATCCTTGATCGGAACATAATCAAATTGAGTACTTCAGAAATTTTACTAAGGACTAATTTAAATTTGCCTAGACGCAAGAGTCTTTTATGCATTAATTTTGTTCAAAAGGTCTGTTAAATTTAAAATAACTCATTAAATCAATTTGTAATTGTTATATTAACTTTTGTTTTTACTTGAAAATTTTTTTCATTAAGAAACTACTATCCCATGGCCAACTTAATACCTCTACTCTTAGTCTTATTGTATTACAATCTCAATTTCACAAATAAACTGAAAATATTTTGAAAATTATTAATTTTAGGTATAAGACATGCTTGATGATAAAGAAAGAATATCGAACGCGGACCAAATGACATAAACAGCATTGTGGGGGTGCAATTTAAAAAAATTAAAAAAAAAGTTGTATTTACAAACAGTGACACGCCCTGTATATTATTAAAAAAAATCTGAACATTAAGAAATTTCAAAATACTACAGGATCACAAATAATTTTCTGCCATTTTAAAATAAACAAAAGTCACCTAACAAATCAGTGGCGGCGGCCGTAAGTGGGATAATTTTTTCGAAAAACAATTGAATATCAAACAATTTGGTATCAAATGAAAGCGTATTTTATGTGGTTTACAAAAATGTAATACTTATATAGGGTGTTTGATTTTAAAAAAATATAAGTTTAGTTTGGTCCAAAAACATGAACACCCTGTATGATCAAAAATATTTTTAAAATGTAGTACCTATTGATATCTACCCGTGGTCCAAAAATTATTTCTCTAACTTATTTCGTCTTTGTACAATCTTCCACCCCTCCACTTTTGGCCACCCTGTATACTAATTAAATACTTAAACTTTTCCGGTTATGTATTACAGTCGATGTTTGTCATTAAAGTGGTGCACTTTTTCAATTTTTGGCAACAATTCAAAAAAATGTTTTCGTAAGTGGTGCCCTGTCACTTTTTTTGTGCTCTGCCTTTCTTTTCGCCTTCGAATAAAGCGTCAGGCGGAGTTATAAGGCCAAGAACCAAAAAATGTGTTAACATCTTCATCCGCTAGTTTGAATGGTGTTTTGTAAATGTCATTAGATAACTCCGTATCGTGTGATTTTCAACCTTACACGACCTTCGATTCTTCATGGAATTTTGTTCTGATACTTTCCAATATTTATATTGATATGCATTAGAATAATTTCAGATAAGAGACAGTGTACTGTAGCGATTACAAGTGACAATTTCATAATTAAATCGACGTTCAAATTAAAGATTTGTTTTCTGATAGATACATTACGGTATAATAAATTTCTGCATATTTTTTACTTGCTACTGGATGTTTTCAATCAGCTGGACCAGAGAATGATTATTAAACTGGTTAGAACGCTACCTAGCATAAATAGCATTAAAATTTAAGTATGCAAAAGAAATGTAATGCATGTATGTTTATCGCACACAATTTTATAGATGTAGAAGTCATTTAATAACTATTTAGTACATGCAAATGTTACAGGTTGTGTTATGGAAAAATTTTGTGTCATTTACACTATTACAACATAAGAAGCAGTAAAATTCGTTTTAAAGCTTGTCTTGTTAAGAATGAAAGTATTGACAGAATTTTTTTACAAACTCTTTTGTCATAGAGCAACGTCCTCTAAATACAATACGCCATCGTTTAGAAACTTTTCTTAGTTTTGTTAGTCCTAGATAATCACCGTTAATAGAGTAGAAATATTCTTATTTCTTTTTACTAAAGTAATATATCCAGGAAAAATTGTATGGAAATGAAACAACGATTCCAACAATTTCTAATCCATTTTATATAATGACATGTTACTATTAAAATTATTTTTTGTAATTGTGATTTGCTTCAAATTTGTGTATGATTTATGCATGATTATTTTTTTTTAGTTTAACGTCCAAATGTGTGTATATTAGAAATGGATTTCATTAAAAAAGTGAAAAGTGTAATTTGTCACGATCGGTTATGTACAAACGAGTTAATAATGACGATTTGGGAAATGGTATAATAAATTGATCTAATTTCTACCAGTTTCAGCACTGCCTAATAAGATACTAAGTTAAAGGCATTTTCCCAAGGCAACAGTTGCATAATCTGGCATTCCGTCTCACAACTTGTCTAATCAAAGTTGCAGTAAAGAGATAACTAACATTGCTGAGTATTTCTAATGGATTTATAATACCTGGGACGAAGTCTTGAGCCGCGATGAGCGTCGAGGCCAGCTGAGGGATGGTAGCGGTGGAAACGCAGACGCGTCGTAGTTCCACAACATTTATCATTGAAGCTCATTACGTTAGAATCTACTTGCGTTGATCGCGAGGGATTTCATTGTGACCCTTTTACATTAGGCAGAATTGAACTAAATACTTTGTTTTCATAAACTAAGTTACATTTTGAAAATTTATTAGGTACATAAAATGCGAGACCTGCGCTAAGTTGACCATTCCTATAATAATAATTATTATTAAATTCACCCATTCACCCAATTAGCAATCGACGAGAAACCTAAGCAAAAGTGCAGGTCTTTTCCGCATTAAAATTACTTGCTACAGGTGGCCAATAAACTAGAATGAAGAATAATTGCGGTACGTTTCGTTCAAAAATTTCAGTTTGCGTTTACGGAGAATAATATTGTTTTAATTCTTTTTGCTGCAAAGTATATAACGTAAATATTACAAACATTCACTTACAGTAATGGTTTGTGATTTGTGAATCTGATAATGTTTATGCAGGTTAAAGCTTATTGGAACTATTTTAGATGATATTTTAAATATTGAAAAATGTAATATTTGCTCATGACTGCGCAGTCTTTGCGGGGCGTCGGCTTTATAGGCCGAACGCGGTCGGTTGAGTATGGGGGCCAAGGGGGTAGATAGTACTGCGGCCGACCCGGGAGGATGACAAATACCCTTCAATCCGTCACTGCCAGGCCGCGGCCCGCTTGGAATTGGATGCGATGCAGACTCACAGAAAGCTTTGTAATATCGGTAACCGTGAGACTGTGAATTTTCTATTTAAAGAGATTCTGAACATAAACGAAGTGTCACATTCTAAGATGAACCCCAAAGGAGTGGCGCTGGGGAAGAGAAGGGGGCGAACTCTATAGGAAATTACATAAACTCGGCACAGACAAATACAAATGTTCTCTTTGTACGGATCTGGGTACCCACTGTGCTTGGCGCACCAGAAGCGTTCAGTAGGTGCCATTGTAACTGACGGAATCCGCGGAACATTCATTACCCATTCAGTAACCAATGAAACAGATGATTACTAACGTCTCGGACTCCCGAAGACAAATGAAGATGGATTTACTGAAATAATTACTAATCTGGCCAAACATTCAATTAAACTTAGAATCTAAAGATTTCTGATTAAACATTTGTTACTTGTGTCGTCGGATCGAAGTACGAATTTGCTACACAAAAACTACAACACGTGAAGTGATGGAAGTTCATACACGACATTTTCCACAATAATTTTTGACATATATTTCGGAGTACTTCATAAAGTTATTAGTACGTACACACGCGATTTGTCCATTAGCGGGTTTAAATCCAAATGTCCACATAATTGTTTTAACTTAACATTTATTTCTGTTAAGACCCTGACGCATGTTTATATCCAAATTTAAAGCGTATTATTCCCAAAAATTAAAAATTTCAACAGTAATTGAAAATTACATAACTATGTTACTTATTAGCTTATTAACGCAGTATTAAAGCAGAGTTGATCCATAAATACCACAGACTTAAAAAAGATAGCTGTCAAGCCTTGTTCTGTAATTATAATAATTTGACTCTTGTGCTCCTTAATTTTTTCAATTAAGAGCTGAAATCTGCTTTATTTACTGATATATTTATGATAAGAAGAATTGATAGTGTAAAATATGCAAATGAAAACCTTCACAACTAAGGTTCATAACTAAAATTTTCTTTTTTTTTTGCTATAGTCGCTTATTTAAAAGTAAATTTTCGATAGCAATTGCAACTATGTTCCTCAGTAAAAATAGAAAACTTAATATTTCCAATATTTGTCAACTAATTTCTGCTTTTATCGAGAAAGATAGCTGAAACTGCTACTGAAACGTCTAAAGATTGTACAATTTACAATTATAGTGAAAAAGCATTGCACAGTGTTAACTACAAATTTTTATGATTATATGAAATTCTTAAAAAATTAAACTTGTGCATACCATTTGCGATAGTCTAAATGCTGCATTATACTGAAAAGTATTTAATCAACCAGCATTTTTAATTCTAATGAGAATTGTTTTTGTGATATTTGTTTGAACTACTACTAAACAAAATTATATCAAGGGTGTTGTCAAAAAGTACCTAACGAAAGTTTTCTTTGTTGTAAGTGCATCCTAAAATCTTAGTCGTTCAATTATGTTCTAAATCAGGAAATGCATTATTACAAGGTAGGCACTTCTTAGTATCAGAGCTAAGACAGTGCAGAGGACAGTAGGAATTGTGTTTAAATTAATGCAGCTCTTATCACAATGATTATATAACTCCTATTTACGGTTTTTAAAAGTGGCAATAAATATTACAAATTATACGGCTGCGCTATTAAAATAGTTTTTCGACAGGTGGACTGGAATGTTCTCCATTGGATCCTGCCAGATCCTCCCTAAAATCAGTATTCCTTTTTTATGATTATTGCCTGTTTTCAACTTAAAATGTTATTGTCTTGTAAGATTGGATTAAAGAATTTTAAATGCGATGGAGGAATAAAAAATCTTGCAATGCTAAGAAAAGCTGCTACATATACAAGTTTGAAATTGGGCCTGTTGTTGAGACCTCAAGGTATGAACATCACTTAAATTAGCGAGTACCACTTTTTTTGTTTGTTTTGGTAATCTTAAAGTTTTTATTTGTTACTTATTAGCAAAGTTGCACTCCCTAACAAAACTTATGCTATGTAAAATCACTTTTACAAATTACTAACCAATAAAAAAATTTATTCGCAATCACATTGTAATCTGTCAATTGACACCAGCCGGGAATAGGATAATAGCCGAGAATAATGAATCTGGTTGGGAATAACTATTACATACTATCAAGAACCTCATAATCATTACAATTAGTTAGTTAAATTATGTGTTATATGATATTCTTTCTTAATCAACGGACGTACAACATATTCAAAAACTAACTAACTAAAAAAAACCATTAAGAATCTTTTTTTTTTGGATTTTCATAGTTAAAATAAATGTTCACGATTGACAATTATAATTTTATGTATTTATTTTCACTCCCAGCTTATAAAAAATAAACCACCTTAGAGTCTCTTTCACCAAAACTTATGGTCTTCCAAAAGGCCATAAACCTAATATTCGTTTAAGGCCCATTGTTAGTGTAATTGGTTCTCATAAATTAATCTTGCAAAACATCTTACATTTCTATTACAACCTCATATAGGTAAAACACTCCATTCTATTAAACATTCTGACTTCATTGAAAAAATACATAATTTTAAAATTGAAGAGGGTGATATAATAGTTAGTTTTGATGGTTCACTTTTTACAAAAGTTCCTCTAGTAGGAACTATTTAATATATTGATAATATTTTTCCAAAGCACATAACAATTCTCTTTCAGTACTATCTTACCACAACTTATTTTCAGTGAAATAATAAATTCTGTGAATAGCTTGATGATGTAGCAATAGTAGCCTTCTTAGAAGAAAAATGGAAAGGAAAGGTCACGTATTTCATTCCCTTTCCAAGCTCCTTTAGCCACAATCACGTATTCCCAGCATACATGCATGCATTACGTATATATGCATGGTGGGATTAAGGATGGGTGTGGTCAGGATAGGATCGGAAGGAACGGAGTTACGGTTCTGAGGGATAAAATACTACCCTAGCATTCGCGTTAGTAGCCGCATACGGGAATCGAACCCACTACTTCCCGAATGTTAATAAGGTCGTATCACCACGATACTACCAACTCGGCTATAGCTAATTTTTACATGGAAACATGTGAAACATTAGCGTTACAAATTGCACCTAAAAAGCCTTTAGTTTGGTATAAATATGTAGATGATGTGATTTGGAGACAAGGGGAAGAAGGACTACGTGAATTTTTAATTTTTATAGGTGGTATACATCCTAGCATCCAGTTTACCATGAAAAAGGAAAATTAATGGAAGTTTACCATTTCTTGGCGTAATTTACTATCTTTTAAGGTTTGGAGACACACACTTCATAAATTATCAGTCCACCATCCACGTAAAAAAATTGGTATAATTAAATCTTTAGGATCGAAAAAATCAGTGCTTAATGTTGGTACTGCGTTTCTACCTTTTATAACTAATGTTTCAGATAGAATAAAAAAAATCCTAATTAATGATGGTACTAGGACTGTTTTTCAAGGTACAAGGAAAATTAAAGAAGGTCACCTAAAGATGATTCAAGCCCATTATAATCTTCCGGAGTGAATAAGTTATCTTGTTCTTGTGGAAGAGTACACATTGGAACCACAAAACTTAGTTACTTAGTACTTAGACATAAAAAACATGGGATTTTGTAGATCGAGTCAACCAGAAAAATTTGCGATAGCTGAGCATGCTTTAAATAATTTAAAGCATGACACTCTGTTCGATAATATGGAAATATTATCAAAGCAAACTCATTATTATATGATATCACTATATTATAACGTTATATATCCCTACGTTTCAATAAGTTTCCTAAAAATTGGAGCGGTGTGTACTTTTGGATTTTACTCACTTATTGTTTAAATATTTTTCATGTTTAACATTGATTACAAGGTTTTTAATTTTTTTATTTATAAAAGGACGACGTTTTGTTCTTTTTTCTAAGTTGTTTCATTGAACATTGAAGATGGAGGTTAAGAATAGTACAACCCGTTGCAGCAGCTTTATTAATAACATCGCAATAATCTAGATTATTGATTTCTCTATATTCGTAAGTGGTTCAGGATGATTCACGACAGTGGACTTCATAACCAATTTTTGACTTACCGTAGTGTTTTACACCTTTTATACACATTACCTTTAACTTTATCACTACCTGGATTTTCATTCTTATCTGTTTTGATATTATCGTATTATAATCAATAATATAAAATACTACTATTAGATAATTTATTCCCAATTACAATAGTATATTGTATAGCTAGTAGGAAAAGTTTGACATTCCTGGACGACGTGAAAATTGTTTGTCGAGGCGCAAGCCGAGACAAGCAATACGGAGTCCGGGAATGTGTCTTTTCCTACGTGGAAATCGTGCAAATCGTTAAAAATTAAAACTTTGTTAATTTTAAAAGGGGTGTTGTGAAATTTTTTGCATAACTATGGAAACGCATCGCGATAATACATTTGTCAAACTTGACCCATTAAAATTTTATTTCTGGTACTTTCCAAAATATCGAATAAAAAGTGGTGCCACGATGAATGAACTCCTCCTGAATTAGTGGAGGTAGTAAATACTGTCACATTAGATTTATTACCAAAAAAATCAAGAGAAAAATATGAATATGCATACAATCGTTTTATGGATTATCGTAAGAATAAAAATGTGAGTTCTTTCTCAGAAAATGTTGTAATGGCATACTTCTTGGAACTTTGTTCAAAGATGAAATCTTCATCTTTATGGGCCAATTACTTAATATTGAAGTCAATCCTTGTAATTAAACATGATGTGGATATATCTCTAATATGCAAAACTTCGTTCATTTTTGAAACGACAAGCTGACGGTTATAAACCAAAAAAATCAAAGATTTTCACAAAAGAGGAAATCAAAACATTCATTCGGGAAGCTTCAGATGGAAATTATTTTATGGTTAAAGTACTTACCTTGTATATCTTGGATTTTTGTTTGGATTACATACTTATTTTTTTTTAGGTTGCTTTAGTATTTGGTACTTCTGGAGCCTGTAGAATGGAAGAACTAGTAAAAATAACCTTACAAGAAGTAGATCTGTAGATTAAGTTTTTAATCACCATACCAGACTCTAAAACCTACAAACCAAGATCATTTTTAGTTAATCAAATGTATTTAAGTGTTTACCGCAAGTATGTTGCATTAAGACCAGAAAACATGAATATCATTCGATTTTTCTTTAAATACCGTAATAGAAAAGGTTACAGACAGGTAGTAGGAATACATCAATTTAGAAAAATGCCCGAAGTAGTTGCTACTTATCTGAGTTTGCCAAATTCGACGGAATATACCGGCCACTGCTTTCGTCGGTCTTCTGCGACAATGTTGGTTGGCTCTGGTGAAAACATTACTAGCTTAAGGAGGCTAGGTGGATGGAAATCATCAATCGTCGCTTAAGTATATATCGAAGAGTCTCTTAATAATAAGGTGGAGGTGGCAAACAAAACTTTTGACGCAGAAAATATTCAACAAAATAACCACATAACTTCTAGTGCTTATCTAAAGATTAATAATTCTGTTAATTGTTGTCAAACAGACAACATTTGCAATCGGGATAATATGCAACAAAGTAACTCTTCTAGTTCGCGTGAACCTTTCATGTTCTCTAATTGTAGTAATTGTCAAATAAGTGTAAACATAAAACAACTAATTTTCAGAATGTATTACATAATGTGTTAAGTATGTTAAAAATAAAACTTACTAAAAAACATGTTCTCAATAATTTTACAGTACAGAAATGGATGTTTCCATACAGTTATTTTCCGTTGCATGACTACGACTGGATGCATGGAAATATTGCCTTTTTATTCCAAAAATTGTATTAGAATGTCAAAATTTCTGAACTGTTTGCGGAAAATAAAATTAATTGATTTCCCATTAAATATTTCAGCTAATTCATTAATTTTTTTTTGTTTTTGCGTTCAAGTCTTGATGCAGCCTTCTGGTAAATTCCTCAAATCGTCTTAATTCTTTTAAAAGCAATTTATGAAACGTTACCCAATATAATCCCTACAAATAATCAGTTACTTTTTCAAACATACATTGGTAGATACGATGTAATTAATAATATTGAAGTTACAAAATTAGGTAACGTACTGGGATTATTTATCTAATATAAATGAATAGTTACTTTTACGAAACTACATTGGTAGATTCGAGTCAAACCACTAAGTATGAAGTTACAAAGTGGTATGACGTACTGGGAAAATCATATTTACGCTCATTAATTAGATTTTGAGAAGATTCTCTTAGAACTACATCACATTTTGATATCAAAATCACAATTAAAAAAAAATCATCCATGTCAGTAACTGACCGAAATATTTAGTATATACGCTATTTTAGCTTTGCTTTTAAAACTTATACCTCGCTTGCCGACTAGTTTGATAATGTCTAGTATTCTTTCTAGCATTCTATTTTTGTTTGTTACATGCTTGCTTTGTATGTCTACTTCCTAAGAAAATAACATTACAGTTCACAACATATTTGTACATTATATATTGAGGCTGAGTTTCCACCGGAAAGCATTTTACAGACTCTGGCTGATTTGATACGTCCGTCCATTCGTCTTAAGATGTGTATCTCCTACTTTGACCTCCATTGGATGACCCTTACTGGGCTAAAGATGACAGTCGGCAACATGTTCAGTAGATAATCTATGGTAATACGAGAGTAATTCAAACAAAAGGGAGAAAGTGAACGCTTAATGAGTTTAGAGTAACCCATAGATGCATAATCGCCATTATTCCTTAGATTTTATTTGTTTTTGAAAGGTTCTAAACTTTCATAGTAATCAAGTTCGCATTAATTATTGACATGTGTGATTAAAGACATATCTGCACATAATTTTTACAATTAGTATCGGTTGTTATTAAATTAACTTTGGAAATGATTTTAGATAGACCTTTAGCATAAGCAGGACAGCTTGGAAATGTATGTACGTTGTTTTTATTTTATCTCTAGCGCTACCCAATGTAGTTACATATTTAATCCTCATTCTACGTGTCTGTTTTTGAACTACATTCAACATTACTTTATTAAAAATGCTTTATATAAATCTATACAGTTTCGACAACATATTACATCTCAAGATGTCAGTCCAGTATGAGGTAACATCTCAAGCATATATCTATATAGATATATACATATATATATATATATATATATATATATATATATATATATATATATATATATATATATATATATATATATATATATAATAAATAGATACACGATTTAAAAACACAAAGCTAAGTATTTTAATCATTTACTGTTTTTATTGAACGTAGTTCGTAATAATCATTTAGTATATGTAGCGTTAATATGTATAGCTTTTATATATGGAAAGCTCACAGTCAACCTTGCGTGCGTTATTTGAGCCCGAAATTCGCTAAGTTGACTGTGCTCTTTTCGATATAAAAAAATTATAATAATGGTAACTAAGGAAATTCATACAGTTTAATTATAAATCTAGTGTAATTTGCATCCTCGATAGCTTAGATCGTAATACGCTACTCTAGAAAGATAGATGAGGTGATCGAAAAAGTAAAAAGCGGCGAATTCGATGCTGCCTACAGTGGTTACAATCATCTGTGCTAGTCTCCATACGATATACAGGGTGTTCCCGGTTAAACGTCATTAATTTTGATAACTTATAGAACGATAAGAAAAAGTAGATTTTTATAAGAGAACTTTGTTCAAAAATGATTCCTAATAAATATACAGGGTGTCATAGTTGTAAAAAAAACTGGTTTTATCATCATGACGTCTAAACCACTCCATGGATTTCCATCAAATTTCTCAAACAGACTAGTGCAGTACATCTCTAAGAAATGATTACAATCATTTAAAGAAGTTCTCCAGCGGCACCACCTTCTCCCCTCCAAATCTTCGGCGCCACTGGATATTTTACAAAGAAGATTAAATTTTTGGATTCCCTGTTTAATTTAGAAAAAACATTACCCTTGCAAATTTTTGATTTATGGTTTCGTTTTTGAGATACTGATTTTAATTTAAAGCGTTGCAAGCAGGCCAAAACTTATGACTGAACTACCAAGAAAATACGATATGAGAGGCCAACGTTTCTTTAAACATTTCATTACTTACTAGACACAATGTACATTAAAGACAAAAAAAAAACAAATAAATAATTATAATTACACTAGTAAAGTTTACTATAAGTTTGACCTACGACCTGTATGAACGCAATAATGTTCAAAATTCAACCCCAATCGACTCAAATTGCATTTGTATGAGAATCTGTTAAATTCCGTACAGACTATGAGATTACGTCAAATTTCACTTCAGTTCACGGCATGACGCCTGCATATGCAAGACTACACGTACCAAACTACTAATTGATTCTGATAAGTTTTCGATGAACGTAACGCTGCCGTCGAGAACTCAATCGATGTAATTAAAATTTACATCGTTCTACAAAAATGAAAATTGATACCCATCAAAAGGGCGGTTGACACAAGGTGATCAAGCACAGGAGCTGAATGGGAAACTTTTTATATAAATAATAAATTACAGTTCTTTGACAGTGGCCTAACAAACATAATAAATAATTACACCTATTATATAGTTTTGTTGAACGAAGTCTAATAATCCCGACCTCAATGCATTTTGAAATCTTTCCGTACAGACTTGGTCGATTTCGTTCAGGTCTTTATGAACTACGTTAAATTGATTCTGATGTTTGAGAACGCTGCTCGAGAACTCAATCGAGGGTAATTATCTGTTTATTTGCATTAATTTAATTGATACTAGTTCTGATCAGCCATGAAGAGCGCTAGATCACCATATATTGCTTTGTTTTCTGTGATACTTAAACATTTTGAGAACTTATTTATCTGTTTTGTTCTTCATCATTATGTCTTGTAAAATTTAGGCCATATATCGTATTTTCTTGGTAGTTGATCAATAAGTTTTGGGCTGCTTGCAACACTTTAAATTAAAATAAGCATCTCAAAAACGAAGCCATAAATCAGAAAATTGCAAGGGTAGTTTTTTTCCCAAATTAAACAAGGAATCCAAAAATTGCATCTTCTTTGTAAAATATTCAGTGGCGCCGACCCCCAGCATCTACGCCATTGGAGAATTTCTTTAAATGATTTTAATCATTTCTTACAGATGTCTGTGTTAGAAATTTGATGGAAATCGATTGATTTGGTTTAGAAGTTATGATGAGAAAACCATTTTTGTTTGACACCCTGTATCTTTGTTAGGAAACATTTTTTCCCAAAGTTTTCTTGTGAAGTCTAGTTGTTCTATCACCTACCAAAATTAATGACGGCTAACCTGGACCACCCTGTATAGTTTACTACCAATTCCTATTACCAAATTATCGAGAAACGGGAGCAGTATTAAGCAAGTCCTACCATGTCCTCGTTTGAAAAATTGATAAATAACTTTGAAAAGATTTGTTTCGTGCGCAACTGTATTAATTTAAGAATTTGCTCTGCTGCTGCATCAACCAAACGGTTTTGTTTTGAAACATCTTGTAAGTAAACCAAAGGTAGATCTTCAGTAAATTTAATATATTTAATCAAGCAATGGTTGCCGTTACCTGGTTTATGAATGGCTAAACAATACATTCAATGTAGCACGTGATTCAATACAGTTAGTCGAAATCTGAGAGAGTCATCTACATTTCTTTTACATTCTAATAAAACCTTCCTAGTTGAAGTAATCACTTTAGGGAGATCTTTGGCAATAACTGAATAAAAACTTGAATCTAAGAGTTCTTTTACTCAAGAAAAATAATCTTCTTTGCCTTTATCTGCTTAAAGTACGAATAATTTTTACCTGTGAGATCTTTAAGAATTCGAACTTCTGAATTATGCAAATTCCTTATTAAAAAGTCAAAAGATTTGTTGTTGACAATATTTTCGTTTGTGGTATTACTTTCTTGGTTCACTTGCTTGCTGAATATTGACATTTTCATTTGATGAATACACAGTTTAGTCATATTTTTATGATAAATGAGTTCATCTAAGTAAATCTTGTTACTAATTTTAAATATAAATCATAAACCTCTAATTCTAACTTGGTTACTTTTGAATAGCGACATTTAACTTCTAAATCTATCCATTTTCCCACGTCTGAATCGGAATCAATAGAGAATTAATAAAGAAAGCAATCTTTTAGAAATTTAGTGTCAGTATTAATTAAGTAAAGTTCATACTCTTAATTTTGAAATATCTTCTTCGTCCTTAACCGGAGTTGAAAATTTGGAACATTGCCAGCCAATTAAAATTAATAACAAACGCGTTTCAATAGCTAAGCTATCATCATCAGCGGTCAACCGAACTTGAATTAGTTTTAAGTTAACATAATGTACTAAATGGTTAAAGGAAGCATTTAGTCTTGTAATTATACTTTAATTCTGGTTACCAATCAATGGAATTATTTTAGATATTTAGCAGATTAAAGATTATTATCAAGTTATTAGATTTTGTTAATTGTTTGTTAGTTGATTGTGGCGTTTTAAGGGTATTCTGTGTAGACGTTTTCAGAGCGGTTTAATAATTTACTCCATCAAAGATCTAATTATCTATCCAATCACTACTTTATAGTTCTTGCTAATAATACTTAACATGAAAACGGGTTATAAATCAAATTATTATTCAGTTTCCTAGGTTTTCTTTTAATTTATTAATTATGCCCCACATAGCACAAACACATCCATTATATACCCATTAGATATTAAATGTGGATATCCATGATATCCAAAAGATACCAGTGGATGTCCCACAGACATATAGTGGATATCCAATTTTTCTCAAAATGTCCAATTTAGGATATCTAATAGATATCTAATTGTAGATATCCATTAGACAGCAGATTAAGGTATTTAATAAATAACGATGGACTTATCATAGACATGTAATGGATATCCAATTGTAATCTTAACATTCATATCGATTTAGGATATCCAATGGATATCTATTCTAGATCCACATGACATCCAAGGAACCTGTTTCTTTAGTTTTGTGATAAAAATTTCTGTAAAAATGGTAAGAATTTAATATTCAAATAGTGAATATATTACACAATAATTAAAAAAAAACATGTTACTATTTCCAACTAATTATTCTCTTTACTTTCATTAAGTTTTTCTCTTCTCTCTAAAATTAAATCAGTTAGATTTATGTATGAAAACATTATCCAAACTTACAGATTCTCATGACGAGCTGGGGTATAACTGGGCCAATTTTGAAGCTTCGTATAATCTTCAAATCTGTCAACGTATTATTGTGGAGTTGCACAGCTTCTGAAAATAATTAGTTGTAAGTGCAATATTTCACCAATGTTTAGAAAATTAAAAAAATCAACCAGGTATTACAAAATAATCATTTATTATAACTTGGGATGGCTGCAGATTTGAAAAATTAATTTTTCCCATTCCAGCGAACCAACTGAATCGCAAAGCAAAAGTGTCAGTAAAGACCAGTCTCAAAATTCTTTCTGGTAACTTCGTCTTCCGCAGTTCCTCCCATATGTCAAAGACGATCAATCTAAGCAAATTATGCAAATTACAGTGTAAAAATCATACACTGTGTCAATTTTAACACTAACCACCCCCTGTAATTTATAAACAACAAAACATTCAATAATCGCCCAGGCACATAATTTTTGTTTTAGGGGGAACATTTTTGACAGTCAAGGGGTCTTGATGTGTTCAACCCGGTAACCCCTAGCAACCCGAATTTTAAAATCTCAAATGTAACTACCCCACTTTTTATACATAATTTGAAAGCCCCTTCATTATCAACACACCACTGTATTCCTTTTGAAAATTGGGTGAGATTTGAGAAAGTTATGGGACAAAAACCACTCGGTTGACAAAAACTATATTTCTTTTATTTATTTTCTTTAATAGTTGATGTATGGTTTAAATAAAAAAAGCATTCAAAGAAAAATAATACAAAGTTTCTGGCCTGATAGCCCTACACGCAGCTGCTATACGATTTTTTAAATCTAAAATGTTTAGTGGTGTTGTTTTTTAAACTATTGATTTGAGATAACCCCAAAGGAAAAAGTCATTTGGACTGATATCACAAGATCCTGGTGGTCATTCTGCTGCCCCCCTTCTTCCTATCCCTTCTTCCTATCTATCTACCAGGGAATGTGATATTCAACCAATCACGTACAGGTCTTTCGCAGTGCTCAGGTGCACCATCTTGTTGAAAGTGTATTAGGTTTTCTTGGAGTAAAGGATTTCCATGCTGATCTATTTGAGTTTCTAAAGATTAAGTGATCAGTACGTCAACTGTGTCCCAAAGCATATCTAGATACACCTCCCCGGTAAGAGAACCATTTATAGATGAGGGACCTATTATGGTGTTGCCTAAAATCCCTGCCGAAACATTTATTTTCTGTGGGTATTGCGTATGACCCTCCCGGAATAGATAGGGATTTTCGTCTGACCAGTAACGACAATTTTGCTTGTTCACTTGACCATTTAGGGAAAAGTACACTCATTGGAGAAGCGAATATTTTTTAGTAGATAGGTTGGTCTATTAATCTGTTCTGACATTATTTCTCGAAATTGAATTCTCCGATCCGGGTCATCTCCACACAGTTCTTAGTATTTGCAATCTATAAGGATGGAACTTATGTAATTTTGTAACCATTGAGCCAATCTACATTCCAGTTTGTTGTGAAACTTTTCTAATGGAAGTAGTTGGATTTGCCCCAAAGTGACCTGACACTTCAATCTGAGCTGCTTCATTTAATACTCTAGCATGCGAAACATTTTATCTGGATGCTTACCGTTAAATGTTTGCGCTGTCTTTCGCGCACATTCATTTTTTGCACCATAAATTAAAATCATTTCAACTCTTTCTTCTGTAGAATAAACTATTTTGTCTTAAATAATAGCACAATAGTAAAATTGGGTTTTACAACGTTCAAACTACAACAAACAGATTACTTCAGGTTTGACGTTTATCAAATACGCAAGTAAATCACAGTACACTCTGTGGTACTGTCAACTGAGGGGATCTTTGACTCAGTTGGCATTCAAAAAATGTTTTTTGACGTACCATTAAAAAATACATAATAAATGTAAGAATAAGTTTGATTTTGTACAACATTCAAACTACGTGAAACAAATATTTTTTTCAATGTTGATGTTTATTAAATACGTAAATACCTAGTGGTTTTTGGCCCATAACTCTTTCAAATCTCACCCAATTTTCAAAAGGAATACATTGGTGTGTTGATAATTAAAGGGGTTTTCAAATGATGTGTAACAAGTGGGACAGTTGCATTTGAGATTTTAAAATTGGGGTTGCTAGGGGTTACAGGGTTGAACATATCAAGACCCCTTGACTGTCAAAAATGTTCCCCCTAAAACAAAAATTGACGCCCAACGATTATTGAATGTTTTGTGTTTTTGAATTATAGGGGGTGGTATGTTTTAAAATGAACACAGTGTATAATAATCACATTTAACATAACTTGAATAGTATTTAACAATCATGTATTTAATTTAACTAAACTAAAAAAGTAGCAAAACATCTTATTAATCTCATCTGGAATTCCCCACTGCTAGCCATTGGTGCTTGGAGAATACCAAGTTCTTCATCATCGACTATCGGGAAATTTTTCAAAACATCGTCAGAATTATTGCTTTTGAAAGTGGCTTTCCCGATTAATATTTTCCACAGTTTCTTGCAGCCGTTTCAAATCTATTTTAATTAAGGCCAACTCTCGAAAATGTCTTTGTTGAAAGTCTGAAAACATGTACATATATGAAAAGACAAATCATTTTTTTAAACTCTATTTACCCTCTTCCCTCCTCACTTTATACCAAAATGACAATACTGGCCATTTGCAATGTTTTGTATAATTGTTTTTCTAGGGGTTTTCATTAATTATCTTGTGTCCTTCGGAAAAAGAAATTTTTGTTCACGTAATATTTCCAACAATTCACTCAATGGTTTATGTGGTACACTATTTTAAATAGCCCATTTCCTAAGATTGTCCACTAAAAGATCTTCATTTTGACAAGGAACTTTGTTTGTGTCTCCAATTACAGGTGTCGGATCATCGTTTCTATTAGCTGTATCTAAATTAACGGATTTCTCGTCCAAAAAATTTACAGTTTCCCCTAATTCACTACTGTCATTAATGTCATGTTACAGTGGTCCATGGTGAGCAACGTTGCCTGATTCTACGTTAACACTTTGATTCATATCTACCAAGTTATTTTCAGTATCGGTATTGTTTAACGATCTAGAACAGCATGGTGTGTTATTGTCTGGCTTAATCCCTATTATGACCTTTTTAAAATATTCATTTGCTACTCGTCGTAGGTAAGTGGCGTCGAGATATGCTAGGCAAACTTTTTGTATTCGTATGTAAAGGCATTTTGTACAAATCTGAAAAAATTCACTGTAACATCCATAAATCAGTTGTAATTCAATTCAACATAGGTTCATTAGATAAACTGTATAGTTGCAAAACTGTGACAAACGAGATTGTGATTTAGAGATGCATTCTTATTATAAAATGAGAGGTTATGTAATACAATCACGTTCACCTAAAACTTAAAAATGTTTAACTTGTACCTGATGATTAAACATCATAATGACAAACTGTTAGTAGGTAGTTGATTGGAAAATCCACAACAAAAGTTTGAAATCGCCGAGGGGTTACCCCCTGAACATAGGAGGACGTTAATTCATAACTTCCAATTTTACTACCTATACTTATACGAATAATTAGGGATAAGTATATTACTTACCTTCTTGTAGCTCAGAACTTCACAATGCCGGCGCCGGCCGGTTAGATACTAAACAGCAGAGAATGAATCATGGTGCGCCTATTTCAATACTGGGTTCGGAGTTCGCTTCGGCGCTCGCTGAATTGCGGGAAAAAAATATTCTCATAAACATATTTAATTATAATGGATACCTAATACCTAGACATTTCGTGGGCAACACACCGCACTGAAAATTTAAGTGATAAGTACACTAATCTTTAAATAAACAAAGCCATGTTTTTTTTAAACGTAATTTCCTATACCTTATATTATACAGATCTATGTTTGATGTCTAATGGATATCCAGTGGATAACTCAAAATGACATGGACGTGTATAGATGTCATGGATGTCTAATAGATATCCAATCGATCATGTGTGCTATTTGGCGATGCCTATTCTTTGGTGGCTTGTTAAAGAAATAATTATTACAATAACGATGAAAATAGGACTTGACACGGGATAGGTTCATAATGATAATTTTAAACGTTTCAATAGTAATTACAGCTATCGTCTTCAGCAAAAATATCATTTTCAAATGGTTTCAATATTATTATATTATGAATCATTACTAAACAATAATATAATAGTATGTTTGTAAATTCTTTATGAATATTTTTGCCATTCATAGTTATATGAACGTTTTTCTCTTACTGAGCACGATAGCTGTAACTGCTATTCAAACGTTTAAAGCTTTTGTATACAAGACTTCTACACAAAAAGATAAACCGTGTTTTTGATAAAATTATATTATAATAAATGATTAATAATCAATTTTTGTGTTTATCTAATAATTTAGATTAAATTGAAATAAACGGAATAAAACTACTTATGGGTACATTTATAGATATGTATATTTCTTTATGTGGGTACTTATTTTTAAGAATATATTTATATAAATGTATAATAAAGTGCTTGAAATAAATTTGCGGCAATTTGTTATTCGATATATGTATGTTAACCGAAGGAAACTTAATTTATAGCACAAAACGCAAAGACAAAAATAAAATAACGGTATGAGAATAAGAATATTACATCAAAGAACTTTCTGATTACTAGCGACTATCTTCTGCTTCACTTATGACAAATGTATTCCTCGACAGATTCATATGGTGGTCTACATATGTTAATCAGAATTTCATTTAAGTTGTATCTATAGCCAACGTTATATTTTCTTTATTTTTTCATCATAAGAATATCGCAGTTTCAGTTAGTGTCTTACGAAATTTAAAACGTACATATACTAAGTTGAAAATTTTCCGTGTGCACGGATGTATATTTTTCGTTTTTCTTTGTCTTAATCTTAAACGAAAAACGTTTTATAACTGTATTCATAATTTAAAGTTAATATATTTATTGCTATGACAGTAAATTAATAATTAATTAGAACGATTAAACACTTAAACATTTGATAAATCAGCAGTCAAATTACATAAACCTTTTTGTATAATATAACGACAAAAAAATAGGATAATTTTAAAGGGTTTGTATAATATTGCTTAAAAAATTGAATGACAAGATTTACAAGAATGTAGGAAGTACCGTCAACATATATGAAATGCTTCTTTTTCCGTTTCTGCCTTTTTCATGTAACATACAAGGCTAAAGACTATCTCGTAATGATGATTCCCTTGTGTAAATGTTGTCCAAGTACAGTTTTCATTCAGATATATTAAATGTGTTTCATAAAAAAATGTGACGATAAATTTCTTTCATGAAAACTAAGTATGCTCCACATTTTTAGCTTTGGGTAGTACGGCAGGACCCACTCTATCTTGAACAAAAAATCCTTTTATATAAGAATGAAAGAAAAATCGCATTTGTTTTGAGGCGGCACAACGCTTTGATTAAGTAGGTTCTTGGCGGGGCTCGAACTTGGGGCGCCGCAGTAGAAGATGGATCAGTCCGCGAGCTCATTCCGTGTGCTTCATTTAACATATGGATTGATAGAAAACCTATTTCTCTTTATACCCGTATATAAACAATGTAAATTTCTTATCGATTTGAGAATCAGTTTGAATACTTTCTGAATATTTTAAGTGAAAAATTGCGTTTAAATAATATATTTCTTTTTAACAGACAGCAAAAAAAGTTTTTTAGAATTACTAAGTATAATTTATTACAATTACTACAATATATGTCATGTCGTATACTTTATACCAATTGTATAGAATAAGATCATTACGGTATAACCTACAGAATGAATAAGAAGCAACCAGCATTGCACTTTAATTCAATACCTAAAACATGCCTTTTGATTGTTAAAACGAGACAATTTTTTTTGTTAATTATTGCTAACTTTAATACTGGTTTATGATGATTTTACAACAATTTGGATGATTTTGACTTCTGACAAGATCAATTTCTCATCACATTAGTAAAATATAGAATTTTTCGCGAAGTATATTATTGCAGTAATAAAACTAATACTACTACTTTAATATTTTTTACAAATACCAGTCATATGAGATTGTTATACTAATATTGGGTATTACAATATCTTACGACGGGTCAGAATTCGAAGTACACATGTCGAACTATTTAAAATATCTGTAATAATATTGAACTTAATCATAATACTCATATGTGGAGCGATGTTCGATCTTTCTTATTGTGGAGTATTGAACGCAGCCATATAGTATAGGTTGGCAATACTATTTATAGGTAGCAACGTTTAGATCTAGGAAGTTGTAAAAACGATAATTATTCTGTATTATAAGTGTTTTGCAACTGTGGTTTCCTATTAGTGGAGTTGATCGGCCTATTTCCACAGTTTTTGCTTTTTGAGCGCGACGTTTCGGAAGCGGACTGTTTTCACTTGAGTCGAATTAATATGTTATATAATTTTTTCCCAAGCACTTGACTGCTCTCAGATTAGAACTTGGTACCTTTCACTTACTAGTCTGACACCTTTATTGCTGAGCCACTGAGTAATCTATATATATATTTTTAGAACATGTATACAGGATGATTCAAATTCGAGGCTAACCATGGGAATTTCGAAAACGGTAAGAGATAGAGGGTGGTTTAAATTTGGCAAAGTTGCGAAATTTTGGGAACAACAACATGCTGCCGAAAACCAAAAAATTTTATTTCGTTTTCGAGATTTTTAAAAACCAAAATCTCTCATTTTCGTTTTTATTTTTCCTGACCTTATTTACAAAGATATTGAAAATTAAACAATACATTCTTAAGACAACTTTTTTTGCCTATAAAATGGCGGCATCAAAATTTTAATACGACGTTTCGTCTTCTGCCGACCATCATCAACTTTTTATTTCTTATGGCCGCCATCTTGAATTCTTAGACTACTAAACAGAGCTTTTTTTGTGATTTCAAAATGTATAATTTGCCTACCTTATGTTGAACCGTTTAGCTAATATTATCAAAAAGTAAAATTATTGTTGATTTAAAAACGATCTAGATACCATTGCACTGTAGATGCGTGTACATAATATTTTTTATTACCAAGATACCTTTGAATTTGATTATTCTTTATTGTATTTAATATGGCTACTGTACTGTAATTGTATTTGTGTTTTTGTGAATGTTGTAATTGTATTAGTATTTAAAATGCCATTTCAAACGATGAAAAGCGTGACATGTTGCAAGTCTATTATGCCAAAGGCAGAAACTCGAGAGATACATTAAACACCTATTTTGAAATGTACCCTGAAAGAAATCAACCAAACGAAAGTTATTTCTTAAGACTTCACCGAAATTTGTCAGAATACGGACAATTTAATGCATCAAGACCGAAATACGGGAGTAGGCTCCCTTTAGCAGTTAAAGAGGAAATTCTTGATACAGTCAGTCTTTCTTATGTTTTTTTGTCACAGATCTATGTTTTGATTTAATTTTAGGTAAACCTAAACCCGTCTATTTCTACAAGAGAGATATCTGTAAATTTAAATATCCGCAAACAACAGCGTGGAAAACATTGACTGAGGCGAATTTCAAACCGTATACAAGTCAAGTTTTACATCCGGTGATAACCAGAGGCGGCTTAGATTTTGCAATTGGTTACTTGACAAGCAAACCACGATGCGAATTTTGTTGAAAAAATTATTTGGACTGATGAATGTCGCTTTTCCAATTTAGGCGTTTTTAATCGCAATAATGAACACATCTGTGCAACTGAAAATCCTAGAGAGAACAGGCAAGTCCGAGATCAAATTCGCTTTGGGTTTAACGTCTGGATCGGTTTAACTAAGAATAGGTTACTAGGCCCTTTTATTTATGAGGATACGTTAAATTCAGTTAGATATCTAGAGTTCTTAAGAGGACCAATGCTGGGGTATTTGGAAGAAATGCCACTTAACGAATTAAGAGAACTTTGGTGGCAGCAAGATGGTGCCCCACCACATAACGCTGTTTTAGTTCGTAATTATCTAAACGAAATTTTCGAAACGCACGGATAGGTAACAGAGGTGTTATCGAATGGCCAGCGCGTAGTCCCGACCTTACTCCGCTAGAGTTTTTTATGGGGAACCTTAAAAATATTATTTATAAGCAGCGCTACGAAAACATCCAAGAACTTCGAAATAGCGTTATAACTGCCTGCCAAAATATTCCCCGAAGAAGTATTCAACGAGCAATACGTAGTGTAATCAAAGAGCTAATATGTGTACAACAAAATGGGGTTCTTTTGAACACCTATTGTAATCCTAAACGTTTAAAAATAGTTTAATTTATTGTTATTTTTCTTGCTTTACTTGTTCCAAAAGTACATTATGTGTTAATCGTAATTTTTTTTTTTTGTAAATTTAGGTATCTTGATAATAAAAACAATATGTACACGCATCTACAGTGCAATGGTATCTAGATCGTTTTTAAAATCAACAATAATTTTACTTTTTGATAATATTAGCTAAACGGTTCAACATAAGGTAGGCAAATTATACATTTTGAAATCACAAAAAAATCTTTATTTAGTGGTCTAAGAATTCAAGATGGCGGCCATAAGAAATAAAAAGTTGATGGTCGGCAGCAGACGAAACGTCGTATTAAAATTTTGATGCCGCCATTTTGTAGATAAGAAAAAGTTGTCTTAAGAATGTATTGTTTAATTTTGAATATCTTTGTAAATAAGGTCAGGAAAAAATAAAACGAAAATGAGATTTTGTTTTTTAAAAATCTCGAAAACGAAATAAAATTTTTTGGTTTCTCGGAGCATGTTGTTGTTCCCAAAATTTCGCAACTTTGCCAAATTTAAACCACCCTCTATCTCTTACCGTTTTCGAAATCCCATGGTTAGCCTCAATTTGAATCACCCTGTATATATATATATATATATATATATATATATATATATATATATATATATATATATATATATATATATATATATATATATATATATATAACTTTTTGCGCAGAAGTTTATTGTGCATGTTACGCCGTAACTTCCTGCGCAGGTGTATTGCGCTTAAGCTCTTCGTGCACTATTGGAATCCATAAGGGTTTCATTTCTATACTAGCTTTATTGGATTTTCTGGTAGTGCGATGTTGTGCTTCTTTGAGTTTAAAGACGAGTTATGTTCTCGTCTTTTGCCACTATCGATAGTGGCAAAGACGAAACACAACTCGTCGAACTCAAAGCCACATCATCACTAACGAAAACATGGTGATATACGGGTATGCGTAGATTTTCGGGTAACAGTAAATAAAGTCTTAATTGCGGAGAAATACCCATTACCAACGTTCCATGGATGATATTTTTGCGTCTTTGGCAGGCGGAGAGGTTTTTGCTGTTCTATATTTAACCGGAGTTACGAGTTACGAGCAGATAGTAGTTCACAGGAACTACTTGCAATAAACACGCATATTGGTTTATTTAGGTATACACATTTGGGTTAACTAGTAGACCGTCTATATTCCAGTCAGTTATGGACAGTATTATATTGGGAATCCCTAAGGTTAGTTGTTACCTGGATGATATTTTAATAGCCGGTAAAGATTTTAATCAATGATATTCCTTAGTGTGCCAAGTCTTAAGTCGTTTCAAAAACTATGGAATCAAGGTCAATTTGTCAAAATGTATCTTTTTTGTAAATAGTATGTACTTGGGTCATTGTATTAACAATAGGGAATTCATTCAACTAAAGAAAAAGTAAGAGCCATAATAGAGGCTCCAAATCACGAAAATTTAACTCAGTTGAGGACATATCTTGGTTTGCTAAATTATTATTGTATGCTTTGTTAGAACGAGATACAGAGTTCGTGTGGTCACAAGAATGTAAAAATACTTTTGAGTACAGTAAAAAGTTGATTGAAGAGAACCAAGTTCTAGTACATTATGATCCCACAAAGACGATTGTTACAGCATGTGATGCTAGCTCATACGAGGTGGGTAGTATCTTAAGTCATCGTATTAATGGAGTAGGTAGACCAGTATCGTTTGCGTCAGGTACCCTATCTAAGGCAGAAATAAATTATTCTCCAATCGAGCGGGAAGCCTTAGCCATAATATTTGGGGCAAAAAAAAATTCCACAAATTCATTTACGGGCGAAATTTTATATTAGTTTCAGATCATCAACTACTTAAAGTCATATTTAATCCGGAAAAGGGAATTTCCGTGGTGGCAGCCTCGCGGTTAGTTCGGTGGAATGTTATATTATCTGATTATGATTAGATTATCGAGTATAAAAAGCGAGTATAAAAACGGGGTAGACTCAAAAGAAGCAGATGATCTTTCTTGTATACCACTAAATGAGCCTACTAATGTGGAGTCGTCGACAAATTCATTCAATATGGTCGATGAAATACCGCTATCTAGCACAGACGTATGTAATATGTCGGAAAAGATCTAATCTTGGTTAAATTAAAGAGTTTTGCTTAAAAGAATGACCAAACCAAATCAAGGATCCGTTAATAAAACCATTTTTCTTAAAACGTTAAGAGTTGTCAGTTGAGCTAAATTGTCTTATGGTCGGTAATAGAGTAATAATTCCGGAGGCGTTAAAGTCGAAAGTGTTAGAACTTATTCATAATGATCATGTGAGTATTGCAAGATCCAAATGCTAACCAGAACAACTGTTTGGTGGCCAAAATTAAATGATGGATTAGAGCAATTAATTAACAAATGTCGTATTTGTCAATTGATGCAAAATAATGCTTGTGACACTAATTCACATTGATTTCTTTCGTTTTAAAAGCAAAATGCTTTTATTGATCGTAGATAGCAAATATAAATTCATGCTATATCTAAGGGTACAGATGTAATTCAGACTATTGAGAAACTGAAAAAAACATTTTCAATATTGGATATACCAAACTGTATTTTGCTAAAATAAATAGTCTTAGGCGGGATGGTAAATTAATCCTATCTGACTGGAAGACAGGATTGCAGCCTACTCAGTAAAACCATTCACCATTCAAATTCAATCACACTTAAAGATAAATTGATCCAAAAGCTTAAGAAAATTCTGAAATACACGAGTCGTCCTAAACCTTTCTGAACACACCCTGTACAAATGAAAATTCCCAATTCGTAAATACTACTAAATATTCCTCGTATACCTATAAATTTAGATTTCTAACTGTTATAACACTTTGAATTAAATAAATATTCCCAATTTAGAAAATTCTAAATAAAATAAACGAAATCGGTGTAATAATAAATTGTTATATAATCAAAATGTTCGTTGATTGCTGAATAATTCAAACATAGAGTGGTTATTGCTTGTATCATCAATAGTATCTCTATATTTTATTAATATTTTATCTTTAAAATCGTATTTAGACAGTCATTAATAGGTTTAAACTGTAATACTTCAAAACTATAATTTATGCTGAATAAAAAAATAATAAGTACTTTGTTAGTAGTGTTCTGCATTAATATTTCAAAGCTAAAATAAAATTTTGTGATCGACCTGGTTCATTGCTCAATTTCCAATCCATCCTTAAATTTGAAAAGACTAATTTCGCTTATCAGAAGGTGTAACCAGTTAGGCATACAATTGACACAAATAAATGACAAAATAAGTTAAACAGTGGATATATATTGACAAATTCGTACATCAATACATTAAGACTGAAATTCCCCAATTTCTAACATTAAAAACAACAAAATAACTGAAGTTCGATTACCTTTTTTTTCCTTGGAATTAACGCAACAATAAAAAAATGTACTTGAAAGATAATCGTATTTGTCTTGGTTCAATGAAATTTAAATCTAATTCTTACATATTATATTAATTAATACTTTTTCGGTGCGTTAGTTGTAGTCCATACGAACTGCTTTCGGTAATCCTTTTCAAATTATTAGATAGTGTTAACTTCTAATCTGCCTAAGTACTTTTTATTTCTTGAAGAAAATCACTAATGTTTTCCTTCAACTCTTTACGATTTATCCCCTTATGGGTTAATGCAGTCGCTATGCTTACTCTGCTAAACTATAATTTTCACAAATAAACTCCGACACTAACCATTCTAATGGTTCTGCAACGCACGCGCGACTCTTACTCAAAACTTCTAACCAACTAACTAACCCCTCAAATTTGACACTCGCTTATATACCTTCTGCCCGCCATATTGCTAATACGTCACAATAAATTCGCGCTAAAATCAAAATTCACCTACCACAATTGAGTATTTCGTGCGTTTCTTTGCCACGTCGAAGGTTCCATCGTGGACGAAGACACAAACAATACGAAATAAACGTAGCCATCTTGTATTACTTTGTATATTCACTGAAAACTTTGCGAAGAAATAATCAATTGCAATTACATTCACACTGTAGATTAACCAGATTATCCCTCAGCTTTTTATGCAAATCTTACATGTGGGCGAATTCTATTTCCGCATGATCTAACGAACTCCCTCATATTCTATCACTTCATTCTTGAACACGTATCGATTTATCATTATTGCACCATATTACAAAATTTCTACGAACAAAAATATGCATTCATATTCTTTATTGTACATTAATAAAATATCAATTATCATAACTCACTCACTCATACGTCTACAACCATTTCTTTAGTCCAAATTCCTTTATACACAGTAGCAAAAAGACCAGCAGTTTTACGAGTGCTGTATCAATCAAAATTTACCCAAAGCGTTATTTCTCAACCAAATTTAACGCGAAACTCCTATAACATTCAGATAATCCTTCACACGATGACTAATGCCACACAAAATTCCAGTAGCGTATCAATTACACCAACTTACATTACGCATACACAAAAAAAAAATTGTTCTCATGCAAGCTCACTTCAGCTACATTCAAAACACGTTACATACGTTATAACCTTGCAAGCTCTAAAATCACCCCCGTATCACCCACAATCCAATGGATTAGCTGAAAGAACAGTAGGAAGTGTCAAAAATGCAATTTATGAATAGAGCAACAAGTAATTAATTTTCTGTTTTCATAGCGTAATGTACCAAATTCCACAGGTAAAAGCCCGATTGGTTGGTTGTTCAAATTTAAACGTAGAACTAGACTAGACATGCTCAAAGCAACTAATAATACTACTATTGCTTAAGAGAACCAGAAAAATGTAATAGCCCACACATTTTTATAGTGGGGGGAAAAAGTGTTAGTAGGTGGGTTGGGTCCAGCTAGTAATGTAAAATGGAAGGAAGGTGTAGTTATGAAAGTTAGAAGTGGATTATGTATTTAGTCCAAGTGAAAGATAAAATCATGTATAAACATGTGAACTCATTACGAAAAAGTTTATTTGAAGAAGTAGCGGTAAATCCTGTCACATACACTTTACCAAGTACAGTTACTAATATTGTCACACCTTTTGATAACTCTTTTATAAGTTCAGTGCAGTTTATGAAAGTAACTTTACAGTCGATCAATCTGTACCGGATGCTGTTTCTTATAAACCACTGCGGCGTAGTCAAACAACGAAGGTGGAAAATGTGGTGTATTGAACGCAGTCATATAGTATAGGTAATCTTAGGTTGGCAATACCATTTTTAGGTAATAACGTTTAGATCTAGGAAGTTGTAAAACAATTATTATGATCTGGGTGTACCCACCCAAATGTAATAGTTCGTTATATGAATATTTATCTTAAAATATTGATGCAGTGCTCACTACCCGACCCCAAAAATAGGCAAAAATAGATCACTTATGACGTCCACGTTAGCGCTTCATATAGTCCACTCAATACAGGAAAAAAGGACGTTGGGACTAATTAGAGTACGCCTCCATAAAGAAGTTTAGGGTTATAACGATCTTCGCAAACGCTATTATCTCAGAAACCGAGTATCATATTGAAATAAAACGTTATTAATTTTTTCCAGGTACAGTCCTAACATATTACGGCCATGTATAAAACTTGAATTGGCTGCTCAATCATCACCATTGCTTGACGATGTCTCTACGAAAGGATATAAAATCGTCACTAATAACATATTCCAACAAGTAGTCTCGAGGAACCAGATCTAAGCAATTCTACGAATGTTGTAGATAGCAGATTTATTCCGAGCTATATTGCATAGTCCAAGAATAGTATTTAAGACAATGTACTAATGAACTATTCCACACACATCTTGATTATTTTTTATGGTTACCCCTTTAACTCTACGACAAAGAAAAAAAAACAAGGATCAAAGCATTTTGTGTTACAAGCAAAGAAGATTTTTAGGAAACAAAACCCACAAGACGTTTTCCTCTAAAAATTATGAATGGGACGCTAAACCTATCAACTAAGAAACCAGTACTAATTACCAAGCAGATGAATTTTATTCCTTGTATCCTGCTTTTGTAAAGGACTTATACTGTCCTGTTATTCGTGAGCACTACAGTGGCATATTATGCTTAAACTCACGCTTATATATTGTAATGATGATGGCGTAGAAGTGTTATATGGACAGTGTCCTTATGTAAAGTGTGAAAATGAATTAACTAATGATTTTAGTCAATTCGGAGTAGGGTGTAGCCGGAGGTAGTTGATAATTCAATGACGTTAAATAGGACAGGGAAGAAGTTGCAGAACAAAACCTAGGCAAATTTGAGTCATTTGGTTATCTTGTTACGAGCACAAAAGTACTGCCCCAAAAGTAATAAGATAAGACCGAAACTTCAGTTGGTCGGTTAAGCACTTGGATGCGTGGGCGAAGTACTAACACTCTTTAAAAGTAATAGCTTCCTGATTATGATAGCGTCAGTGCTAAAGTACATTACAGCTTAAATTTGTATATAGCAAGTGATAGAGCACAAACCAACATTTAACTCGTTACGCAAGTATTAAAGTGTAACATGGATCACCCAATATAAAGTATTTCCAATTTAAAAGCACAATCCTTAAGTAACATGAATCACCCAGTATTCACAAATTTCAAATTAAGTAAAGTACAAAGGTCAAATATAAATACGTAACAACTTCAGTGCTATAAATGTTAGACGTAACAACTGTTTATAATACAATGAGTGTTCTAAATATTAACAGTTAATACACATTAAATAAAGCACATTAGAAGCTCAAATAAACTGCCAGCACATCAGTAAGTAATGTATTAATTATTACCAAGTCCCAATTAGTCAGTTAAGTTTGTAGATACATAACCTGGTAACGTGTACTGTACAGATCATGTCCCAACTAAATTTATGTTGAACAAGCACGAAGCTGGTGCTACACTTGCAACTGTACTTTGTCCAGAAGCGAGCCATGTTTAAAATAAATTCAAATGATCTTAAACGATCGTTCATATATCCGAGCTCCGTCACGAATTAAACAAAATAAAAACTCACCGGTAAGTTGTTGGTAGTTAGGAGTACCCTAGCGTCTTACTTGACATAACCCTGGTGTTCTTTTAGTGAGAAACGAACAAATCGTGGAGTAACCACTTGAGTTATCTTTGAGCTGGCTGTCGAAGACCACCGTTTAGTATTCAAGGTTGAGAAGAACAGCCAAACTCTCATCCTTCTAGGTTTCGATGAGTATCCACGTAAGACGAAGGATCTACTTCAAGCATAATCCCCGAAGAATCGAAGAGAAGGACAAGAACCTAGACCAACAAAAACCTAGAAAATTAAATGTTTTGGGTATGAGTAGAAATTGTATTTAGTGAAGCAACCACCTGAAAGGTTTACTAACTGTTAAAGTACTCACCTCCTGTAGAGACGAGAAAATACGTAGCTATTAAGAAACATTTTCTATCCGTAATAAAAGAAAACTAAATTATTTAGTTAGTATACTTTTTAAGCATAATTCTGACATTCAAAACCAGCGCAATGCTAAATGTAACTTTACAATGTAAGTTTTAAGAAATATAGAAAATTTTGTCAAAATGTGTAGTTCCTTAAACGCCTGGGTCACAATATAGCGTTGTTGAAGAAGACCAAAGAAAAATCACCTGGTAACTTTCCATATTCTAACCAATAAAATTTTATTCGTTGTCCAACGTTTAAATGCGATGTAAACGTCGATTATTGTGACGGCGTTGCTATCTCTTCACGCTCCTACTAAATGCATAGTGTCTGCCTACCAACAGTCATGAAATCCTTAAATTTGTAAACACGTAAATAAGCTAACTAACACGTTACACGTGACTCGATAAACTTTACCACATTATACTATTTCCGTAGGTTCAATCAAGTGCATATGTCAAATTTCAATGTATTTGCCTTACTAGTTTTGAGTTATTTCCACAATAAAACCCAAGCTCTTCTACAGCTCTATCCCACGAAATATCATTGGGTTTAGACACTACTAATATTTATGTTTAAGTTTATCTGTTACCGTGGACGAAAATAAAACCATATTAACCCTTCTTACTCGTTTCCCGCTGCTCTACCTATGACTAAAGGTAGACATTAAGCTTTAAGTTGTTGAGTTATTGTGGACACAATACAATTACATTTACACCATCGACCGATTGCAATAACTATCCCATTGGATGAAAAAGCTAAAAATGCAAAACAGTCACAAAACTTTCACTGAGAAGGACTGAAATATTTTAGTATAAAGCAGTTCAATAAATCTCAAAAACCATTTATATTTAAATAACCTATTCCTTGCTATAGTAAACGTAAACGTAAACGTAAACGTAAACGTAAACGTAAACGTAAACGTAAACGTAAACGTAAACGTAAACGTAAACGTAAACGTAAACGTAAACGTAAACGTAAAACGTAAACGTAAACGTAACGAAACGTAAACGTAAACGTAAACGTAAACGTAAACGTAAACGTAAACGAAACGAAACGTAAACGAAACGTAAACGTAAAGAAACGTAAACGTAAACGTAAACGTAAACGTAAACGTAAACGTAAACGTAAACGTAAACGTAAACGTAAACGTAAACGTAATCGTAAACGTAAACGTAAACGTAAACGTAAACGTAAACGTAAACGTAAACGTAAACGTAAACGTAAACGTAATCGTAAACGTCAAACGTAAACGTAAACGTAAACGTAAACGAAACGTAAACGTCGAAACGCAACGACGTAAACGAAACGTAAACGTAACGAAACGTAAGCAACGATAAACGTAAACGTAAACGTAAACGTAAACGTAAGTAAACGTAAACGTAAACGTAAACGTAAACGTAAACGTAAACGTAAACGTAAACGTAAACGTAAACGTAAACGTAAACGTAAACGTAAACGTAAACGTAAACGTAAACGTAAACGTAAACGTAAACGTAAACGTAAACGTAAACGTAAACGTAAACGTAAACGTAAACGTAAACGTAAACGTAAACGTAAACGTAAACGTAAACGTAAACGTAAACGTAAACGTAAACGTAAACGTAAACGTAAACGTAAACGTAAACGTAAACGTAAACGTAAACGTAAACGTAAACGTAAACGTAAACGTAAACGTAAACGTAAACGTAAACGTAAACGTAAACGTAAACGTAAACGTAAACGTAAACGTAAACGTAGTAACGTAAACGTAAACGTAAACGTAAACGTAAACGTAAACGTAAACGTAAACGTGAAACGTAAACGTAAACGTAAACGTAAACGTAAACGTAAACGTAAACGTAAACGTAAACGAAACGTAAACGTAAACGTAAACGTAAACGTAAACGTAAACGTAAACGTAAACGTAAACGTAAACGTAAAGTCGTAACGTAAACGTAAACGTAAACGTAAGCGTAAACGTAAACGTAAACGTAGAACGTAAACGTAAACGTAAACGTAGTAACGTAAACGTAAACGTAAACGTGTGGTAAAGTATGGTGTGTGTGTGGTGTGACGTGGCTGTGCGGTGCGTTAAATGTCTGTCGTGTAACGTGCGGGCGTGTGTGCGTAATCGTATACTCGCGTATCGTAGTGTAAAGCATGTCCGTGTGTCGAGGTGCGTGAACAGTGCGTGAGTGTTGTGGCGTCATGTGAGTGAGTATGCTGTGCTATGCGTGACGTGTCGTGATCGTATACGCGTGTGGTAAGTGCTGTGCTGTGTGTGTGTGTGTGTCTGCGTGATGCGTGTGCGTACTGTCGTGTGCGATACGTGCGCGGTGGTGCGTACTGTAGCATGCTTGCGTATTCTGTGTCATGTGCTGATGTGCTGTGTGAGTAGTCTGTGATGCGCACAGTGTGTGTACGTGTTGTGTGTATATGCGTACGGTTCGTGTAGTGTGTCGTGACCGTTCCGTGAGCTTACGCGTGTGCGTATACCAGTGCGTGCGCTGTGTCGTGTGCGTCTGCGTGTGCGTGTGCGTGTGTGCGTGCGTGCGTGCGTGTGCGTACATGCATGTGTGTACGTGTGTGCTTGTGTGCTAGTCGCTGTGGTGTTTCGTGCATGACGATGTGCTGTGCGTTGTGCGTGTGCTGTACGTCTGTCGTGTGGGCTGTGTGTGTATGCTCGTAGTGCGTGTGCGTGTGCGTGACGCTTGTGTCTGTGTGCGTGTGCATGTGCGTGTCGTGTGCTGGGTGCACGTGTGCGTGTATGGCGTGTGGCGTGTGCGTGCGACGTGTGCGTGTGATCGGTGTCGTGAGCGTGGCGTGCTGTAGTGCGTGTGGCGTGAGTGCTGTAGTGTGGTGTTGCGTGTGCGTGTGCGTGTGCGTGGTGCGTGTGCGTGTGCGTGTGCGTGTGGTGTGCGTGTGCGTGTGCGTGTGCGTGTGCGTGTGCGTGTGCGTGTGCGTGACGTGTGCGTGTGTAGTGTGCGTGTGCGTGTGTGGTGTGGTGCGTGGCGTGTGCGTGCTGCGTGTCAGGGTACGTGTGCGTGTGGCGTGGGATTGTGCGTCGTGTGTGTGACGTGTGCGTGTGTGTAGTCGTGCTGTGTGCGTGTTTTGCGTGAGCGTGTGCGTGTGCGTGTGCGTGTGCGTGGCGTGGCATGTGCGTGTGCGTGTGCGTGTGCGTGTGCGTGTGCGTGTGTCGTGTGCGTGTGCGTGTGCGTGTCGTGTGCGTGTGCGTGTGCGTGTGCGTGTGCGTGTGTTGTCGTGTGCGTGTGCGTGTTCGTGTGCGTGTGCGTGTGCGTGTGCGTGGCGTGGTGTGCGTGTGCGTGTGCGTGTCGTGTGCGTGTGCGTGTGATGTCGTGCGTGTGCGTGTGCGTGTGCGTGTCGTGGTGCGTGGCATGTCTGTGTGTGCGTGTGCGTGTCGTGTGCGTGTGCGTGGTGCGTGTGCGTGTGTGCGTGTGCGTGTGCGTGTGCGTGTGCGTGTGCGTGTGCGTGAGCGTGTGCGTGTGCGTGTACGTGTGCGTGTGCGTTTGCGTGTGCGTGTGCTATCAAACCTAGCTTGTATTCGACTACTGTTACATATTGTTGCATCATGTGCTGATTTAGGACATTTTGAAGATAAATATTGAATTTTTATATTTGCATCTGCAGTGATCTGTGCATTTGTTGAAAAATAACCTTTGCGGTTTCTGTACACTTCTGTATGTTACCTCCTACAAATAAATTTAATAAAGTTGTAATATTGTAAAATACATTATAAATAATTATTTCAAAGTTTTCTATTATATATTGTTATGTATTATTTTACCTGGTTCTAATATGTGTACTATCAACTGCACCTATAATACGTGGAAATGCAGCAATCTCGTGAAACTGTGATTGCATAGATTGAATTTTAACTTCATTTTCGGGCATATTAATATATATTGGCCTGAGCCGTGCCAGAGCCTTGGAAACTTTATGAGTAATTCTATAAGCAGTGGATCCGTGAGTTGCTGCAAAATCGGCAACACGTTGAATATGTCCTCCAGTGAAATAAAAACGAAGGGTCAAAATAAAATTCTCCATGGTAGTAACCGATCGATTTGTAAAATATATTACATTGTGTGGATATACAGGCTAAGAAAGATTTCTCTAAAAGCTTAACTATCAGTAAAATATTCCAATTCATGTTCAATTTGCCCTGGAACATTTAAAGCAGTTTGTTTGGTAAACCGAAACCTTTTAAAAAAGTCCAATTCTCCCATTTTATTAAAATGATTACTCCTATGGTATATTTCTCTATGAAATCCTACATCTAGTAATTCCAAAATTTCTATGTCGTCTTCTAATAAAAAATTGTAGACTTCCATAACAAATATTTAATAGAATTTAGAAAAATATGGTGATTTTTACTGGAAATGACCGTTTGTTCAGAATGATGTGGTGATTTTAAGGTTAAGTGGTATTTAACCTTCAGACATTGCAGGATAAAATTTATGTGGTCCTTAACTTGTTTAACTTAACTTATAATGGGTGATGCAACAGCTATAACACTTATTTCTTTCTTAAATTAGCCTTACAATTTCAGTGATAGTGGTGCAACCGGACCTAAGGCGAAACGTTTGAGAGGCAATGTTTATACGGGATACTCATATTATCTTTTGATGCTCTATCCTTTCCTGAAGTTTCCGCGATCCGATGCGGACCACACTGTATTGTGAAAAGTAATAAAAACATTTAGATACATTACTTTCTGTAGTGGGAAACGTATATAGTTTAGAATGAATTGAATGAATAAACAGTTTTAAGGTTATTTTTACCAAAAGATTGAGCTGTTATGGTCAATGAGATATTAAAAGAAAACGAAGCCGAAATTAATACTCATACCTTAAAATTTATATTTTACGTTTCCAAGATTTGGCTTAATGTTGTTAACAATTTTTGCAAGTTAAACGGACGTTTGATATGTTCTTTAACTCTACGTTTTTTAAATAATTCATATTTCTCAATGACATCGCCACAAAAATTGAACAATTACGTTGTCAAATGCTGTATGCAAAAATATTATGCAAATATGAAATATAAACAAAATGTCTAGAAAGTGACTATTGAAGCAGCAAACAATGAATTAAATTAAAATGTTTGGGAATTATTGTGAACAATAACAGGTTAAGCTTTTATAACCATACAACAAGAAATATTCGACAATCTTTAGTGAAAATAGTAAAACAAACACAACAGTGTGTTAATTAAATATGTTCAAACATTGAGTAGACAGATTTCAAAGGGCTGAAATTAAGTTAGAAAGAGAAACGTGGTGCATTCAGGTTTAAAGAAAGAAGATACTGCATCTTAATTAAGCAATGTATATAACTAACACCGTCTTATGTATTCATAAAGAGCTTTAATGATTGATTACTTTTGCACCATGATTGCAAAACGTAATCATCAACTGGGTTTAACGAACGTGTAATGAATACTTGAATTGGGAACTCCCCCTTTAGGTAATTAAGAAAACGTTTCAGTGAAAGATTTTTAAATAAATGTTAAGGAGAATACATTTGTTTACTTATTACTAAGGGGTTAAAGTTATTTAATTAATTATTTACAACATATTTGAAAATCAAAGTAAGTCCACCATCACCTATTATGTTCCAACTCTGTCCGTAAGTGGTTTAGTGCCATTAAGCATTAAATCTCTCTCTCCCCAATGGCTGGACTTGCTTTATTTTGCTTAATGGCAGTTAAAACCGTGATGTGATTTTAATAGTATCTAACTTATTAAGCTCCAGGTTTACCATCACGTATGTTTAAGTAAAAGACCTTTAATTGTGTATTTATTTCATTTGATTCATTGCTGCGTGATGAAGGATCATCCCTAGAGTTTACTTTCAATTTCAAAATAAAACACAACATTCGGTAGTTTGATGTGAACATAGAGTGTTACTAAATCGCTAAAACTTTTTATAAATATGTGACTGAAATTTGGTATTAGTAGCTTAGAATCTCAGCATATTATTTTGATTATGCAAATATCATAAGGATCCATAGAGATAGTTCACAATACATGTTAATTGAAATTCTGTTGTACCGGGTGGACCAATAAGCCAATCGTCCGGCTATATGTCAGGAACTGTTTATCGTACAGCTTTGGAAAAAAAATTTCCTTGGTAAAAACGGCCAAGGGAAATCGCTGGAAACAACTTTCAAGTTTTTAGCTTTATCGCTAGAGGGCATAATTTTTTATAAAATATGTCCAATCATCGTAGATATTAAATAATCAATTTTCAATTCAATCAATATGGCAACCCGCACAACAAATCGAATGTTATTTTATTTAAAAAAAAATGTACTTAGCAAAACTGTTTGGTAAAATTCAAATTAAAAAGCTTTTACATCATTCATTCTTAATAAAAGAGAAACTAATTGGTAATTTATAGTTAAAAGCACAATTTAAAAATATCTGGTGTGGAACACCAGACAACCATTCAACCTACAGAATGGAAATTAAAAGAAATGAAATAATTTTAATAACATTTACATGTTAACGTTAAAACACTGTATAAAGAAAATTTATGTAAAATTAAATTTTCTTTGAAAAATACGTCTACACTTTTTCTTATAAAATTAATCGTTATTCAGGTAATGAAAAAATTTTAACTAAAACTTAAAATTCTACCTTAGTTTTTTTGCCGCTATCAAAAAATTGCACAGAACATAATTAATCGACATGTTTAAGGTATTTTTATACCTTTAAAATATGCAGCTGTTTTAGAAATATTTTATAAAAACCAAAAACTGTCCCTAATGAAATCATTTAATCATGATTACCCATTGGCAATCCCAAAACAATGACGCAAGGACTTTTCAGCAGATTTTTGACCACGAAATTTCTTAGGCCCTGGAAAACCAGAGTGTCTCCATTCCATCGATTGCTGCTTTGTTTCGTGGTCGTAGAGATGTACCCAAGTTTCATCCATAGTAATAACACGGCTTAGGAAGTTTGCCTCTTTGTCAAACCGAGCACAGATCGAACGCCATGCTTCTACCCTTGCACGTTTCGGGTCAACATTCAGACATTTGGAGGTCCATTTTGCAGAAATTTTCCTCATGTCCAAATCGACGTGAACTATGTGATAGATGCGTCCATATGAAATATTCAGAGCCTCAGATATTCGTTTTAGCCCAATTCGACTGTCTGATAACATCATGTCATGAACAGCGTCGATATTTACGAGGGTGGACAGATGATCGTGGCTCCACCTGGTGGTATATTTGTAAAAGTAGATGTAGGTCCCTGTAATCGTTATGGCGGGAAAACTAGGAATTTGAAATGGTACTCTAATAAAGGGGCCCGCATCCTGTCTCATATGACACCGTTAAGTCTCCTAAACTTGTTACAGAGTCTTAGCCCCACTGGATCGGTCCCTTGTTTGATTATGGTGCCATTTAGTGTTGTATTTTGTAAAAAAACTAGATTTCTGTAATAAGGTCTGATCGTGGTTCCTTCTAGGGGTATATTTGAAAAGTAATGGAAAGCTGTGGGAAAACTTAAAATTTGAAACAGCATTCCGAACCTAGGGTCTCATGGGGAGTTTCCGGTAATTGATTTACAGGTAATAAAAAGGTAAAAGGATTTTGAATAATTTATTACAAAATAAATCAATACCTATAAAACTTGATTTTATAAAACTAATTAATTAATAATAATAACACACAAATACGGATGTGGTAATTGTTTATAACAAACCTCTTTATCTGTTCGATCTACAGTTATCTCTCCTTTTCCCCCTGGCCTCTCAGTGTCTGCGCTAACATTAACTTTAACCACATCCTCAGTCTCGCCTTATTCATCTTCTTCAGCAGCTTCGTCATCTTCAGGTGTTGTTATACTATAATAATTTATTCCTAAGCCCTCAAAATCTCGAATATCTTCAGATGTAGATTCATAATAGGACGAATTAATTTATGTTGTTGTAGATGAAATCAAAGCGTGAAAATTACTAACGCAAAAACAAATATGCGTTTTATTTTACCCAATGTTCATCTTTACACAACCGTAATAATAATAATTACATAACAGTGTAGATGTACGATTTAATGTGCAGCAAGTGTGTGTGTTGATCGAATGAAGGTTTACAACAGGTTTAGATCAGTTGACTAAGTGTTACTCGCCATAACAGTCAGCTACTTTTAAGATATGCTACTAGGTGGAGCCACAATTAACGTCTATTATAGAAAACATTCATTAGTTTCAAAAATATAGCAGCAGATAGTATGTGGGTTCCCTTATTAGAACACTATTTCAAATTTCGAGTTTTCTCCCATAATAAACAAGCGGGCCTGACCAGAGTACGAAGACCCAACAAAGGGCGAAGACACGAGAGCAAGTTCCGGAGCCTACATCTACTTTT